>CAUYRH010148685.1:0-11549 GCA_963574655.1 Perodicticus potto | reverse complement strand
ATAGTTTTGAAATGTACCATAGACTTCTTTCATCACAATATCAATGCTGTGTGCACAGATGTCATATCAACAAATCCTTAGACACAGGATGAGAACCTTAAGTCAGGTTTACATTTTTAGACCATAAACAAAGAAGGTTTAACAACCATCCTCCCCATATTTATACACATTTATCCAGGATTTGACCAAAATATACTTTTGATGTGCTTAGGCAATGAGCTCCTGACACATTCCTCTTCCTGGACCCCAAATCTCCCAAGGGGGATTCCTGATAGTTACAGCAGCAACATAGGAGAGATTAGAGGGAATAGGTGTAAGATGTGCCCTGCCTGGCACAGACTGGAGTTTGAGGTTGGCAGGTGTTGGGCACTTGCAAAGAGACGTGATATTGTCTTGCATAACTTCTATTGTGGAATGAGCTCTTCATATAGAGGAAAGTTTGGAGTATGAGCATCTTGCCACCTACACAACTCTAAGCAATGTCACCCAGCAAGGACAAGTTAATGCATAAGAACCAGGATGGTAAGATAGAGAGCGCCACAGAATTTCCCATATAGCTTTTCAAAGGTCTGTGGTTTGGCAAATCTAAAGCTGTCTCACTTTAACTCAAGAAATTTCTCCCTTCATGTTTTTTACACAACCATGGTAAAATACACATAACACAAAATTGTCACTTTAACCATTTTTAAGCATACAATTCAGAGGCATTAAGTACTTTCACGTGGTTGCCACCATCTATCTCTATAACTTTTTCATCATCCCAAACTGAAACTCTTTACTTATTAAACAATAACTTCTCATCTCCCTTCACTTCTAAACCCATTCATATTGGAAATGACATCTATGTTAAATGTAGTTTTTTGTGGGGTTTTTTTTTAGACAGAGTCCCACTTTGTCATCCTTTATAGAGTGCCATGGCATCATAGCTCACAGTAACCTCAAACTCTTGGGCTCTAGTGATTCTCTGGTCTCAGCCTCCTGAATAGTTGGCACTGTAGGTGCCTACCACAACGCCCAGGTATTTTTTTTTTTTTAAGAGATAGAGTCTCACACTTGTCAGGCAGGTCTCGAACCTGTGAGCTCAGGCAATCCACCTGCCTTGGCCTCTCACAGTGCTAGGAGTACAGGTGTGAGCCACCATACCCGGCCTATTAAATATAGTTTTGACTCCCAATTGTTCCCTTGTAAATATAGCATTTGCAAAATTGCCCTTCAGTGCTACTACAGAAGGTGCTGAAGAAGGCCTCTGGACATCATTTCACTAGCTGCATGAAAACACTGAATCTCATTTTCCGTTTCTCTAAATGGCTTCTTAAAAGGATAGAGTGAGGCCAGCAGTGCGAGAGACTACTCCAGGATGCATTATGACACAGGACTCTCAGAGGCACAGACTGGAGAAAAATGCTGATGACCAGGGTCACTTCTACTCTGGTCATTCTTATTGCTCCAGCATTTTATTCTTCCAAAATTCTGACATGCTTGACATCCCTATTTTCCCTATGATCTGTTCTCTTAGACCCATTTCTTATCAGAATATTTTCGGTTGTAATAGAGTTTTTTCATAGTATAATATTCAAAATGGTTTCCTTCTGCATTCTCACGGTGCATTGAATTAGTCATGCCTTGATTTCTTTACAAAGCTTTAAAATGAAAATTATATCCAATTAGATGTACAATTTGGATTGGCATAACTGTAGGAATGATCTTGGTCAAAATGAGGTTTTCCATTTTAGTTCACGTTTAGCTCGTCCCTCATTAACTCATTAGCTGTGCCAGGCACTGAGGGAGTGGAGATGCTGCAGGCATAGTCTAGCAGAGAGTCAGACAGGGACATCTATTCAGAGCATAGCACAACCCAATGGGGAACAGGTAATGGGAAATGCAGTGAGAACCCACAGAAGGAGAAACAAACCTCCATTTTTACGGAGGAAATGGCCTTGAACCTGAATGAGGAGAAGCATTACCTGAGAGAGAAGGGAGGGAGGGTGTTCCCTGTAGAACAGCAGCAAGTTTTGTGTCAAAGAGTCTTCCTGGTGATCATGTGGTACCCAACACACACAGAGAGGAGAAGCTAAATTCAGGAGAGATTGTGACTGGGTGATTAGATACAGGAGCTGGAAGATGGAAGAGAGCAGGAAGTAAGAGCACGTGAACCTGCTGTTTTGAGAGACGAGGTAGACGGTGTCTGTGGTCATTATTCATTTAGTGCAAATATTAACAACATCTTCAGTTTTAATACTGGTTTAGGCTACCATCTTAAAAACAAATGCTGTGCTGGCATTTTTAAGTAGACACATCTTCTGTTATTTTTAATAAATCTTAATGAAATATTGCAATGAGTACAGGTTACATGAAGGTAAAAATTGACATTTGTACTTGCCAGGATCACTAACTTATGACTTTTTCTCTGACTTTTTATTTTGAAAACTTTTAAACCTACAGAAAATTTTGAAAAGAACATTATAATGAACCCCCTATATACCCTTCATCTAGATTCAACAACTATCTACATTTTGCCCCTACTTTTTTTGTTTTTGCAGTTTTTGGCTAAGGCCAGATTTGAACCCGCCATCTCTGATATATGGGACCAGTGCCCTATTCCTTTGAGCCACAGGTGCCACCCTTTTGCCCCCACTTTTTCTCTGTGTCATCATTGAGCTATTTAAATGTGAATTATGCTTATTACGATGCTTCCACCCTAAATGCATATTCTCAAATAAAGGGCTTTTCCCTACATAATTGAAGTATCATTATTGCTAGATATTTTTTTGGTTTTTCCTTGTGATTATATTCAGGTTAAACATTTTTGGTAAGAATACTAACCACGTGATGTTACATATTCCCCATCACTTCAGGAGCCAGAACAATGACAATTTGTCTTATTAATGATGTTTATTTGGATCACTTGGTTTGGTGATATCTTGCAATTCTCTCCATTGTAATTAATAAGTAATCTGTATAATGATAATTTGACCATGAAATGTATTATTCAATAGTTTAAGCATCTGCGGATGACCCTTGGCCTGAATCAATGATTATATTGGTATGCTTTCCATTTAATTTAACTGTTCTTTAATAATGTTTGCTCCATTCCAGCATCTAAGGTCAGATAGGATTTTTTGCTGTTGTTGCTTGTTGTTTAAAAATTTGAAACCAGAGGAGACTATCCAATTCTATTGAAAATATTTCTCATGAAGTAGAGCACATGTTAGGAAAACAACCAAAAAACCATTATGCAGCTATATTTTATATTTTAAAAATCAACATGTATTTTATAAAATGGATAACTCTTGTCCAGGATTTAATACTGCCTATGATGTTCCTCTCTTGTTGTTTGTGGAAGACACAATGTAATATGTCACTTAACATCATAAAGGAATCTCATGTCTGTTCACTGATAACTCATTGGCAATACACCACAGCTGTTAAGAAGCAGCTCAGGAAAGAGAAAAAAGAATCCACAAGACAACCATCTGACTTTAATTAGGAAAGAAAATAGTCCTCAAATGTAAAAGGATGAGGTCTTTTGAAGGTTGGAGTGTTTGAGTGAAACTTAAAAGAGGTAATACAAGGGCTCTGTAGTTGACAATTAGCTCATCCTTAAAAGATTTACAATATGGAGACACTCTCCTGGCTATTTCCTGACAATGAGTCATCTCTTGCTATGTTTATAGTAAACACTCATCTAAGTACAAAAAATACATGCTTTCTACTTATCCTCTAGAGCCAGAGTACAGAGACTTTTTAACTAAGATGGCATAGAGCAGGTTCGTCGGGCAAAGAAGATTAGGATCACGGTTTAGGGTATGATACATTTGAGGCCACCATTAGGCATCTAAGTGGAGACAGGGAGTTGACAGTTGGATGTATGAGCTCACATTCAAGAGAGGGTCCTAGGTGGAGGCATACACTTGAGAATCATTTGCAGGTAGATACTATTTAAAGCTATGAAACTTCAAGGGAATGAGTTTTTACAGAGAGAACAGAAGACATTTAGGAGATGCATGGACCAAGCCCTGGGAGCTTCAATGCTATGAGGTTAAGGGGTAAATGAAGAACCAGCAAAGGAGACTGAGAAGGAGCAGCCAGTGGGATGGAAGGAAAAGGGAATGTGTCCTGTCTTAGAGAACAAATAAAGAAATTATTTCTGTGAGAAGGGAGCAATTAACTGTGACAGGGTATTACTGATAAGTCAAGTGTGATGTAGACCAAGAATTAGATTTAGCAACATGTAAGTCATTGGTGATATTGACAAGCACGTGTGGGGTGATGGAGTCCGAATACTGACTGGAGTAGGTTTAAGTGAGAAGAGGAGGGGAAATGGAAAGAATGAGATTGAATCATCTTTTAAGGAGTTTTGTTGTGAGGTGTGTAGTGGGTGCGGGGAGGAGAAATAAACTCAGATTTGTTGTGTTTCCATTTTTATGATGAGAGAGGTAGAAATACGTGACCTAGTTGAGAGGGGAAACTGGTGATATAGAAGAAAATGGGAAAAATTGCTGCAGCAAAACCTTTGAGAAGAAAGTGGAATAAGATTTAAAGCACATGCAAACCTTAGTCTTGGAATAAAGTGAGGTTTATCCCTTAATGGGAGAGGGATATGGAGGAAACCATGTATAAAGTCCCAGTCCTGAGAAGTAGGAAGATGTTGTGGGGCCTTGTGAAGCTCATTTCTTGAATGCCTCTATTTTGTTTTCCAGTGAAGTGGGGAAACACGCCATTGGCCAAGAATGAAGGTGTAGGAGGGAACCAAGAATTAGTGAAATAGTTGTCTCTAAGAGAAGGAAATTTCAATGAGTTCCAAAAATTAGGAAGAGTACAAATAGTTTCTGATCACAATGCAATAAAACTGGAATTTAATAATGAAAACAAAAATTTCCTACTCCTGGGCAGCACCCATGGCTCAGTGAGTAGGGCACCAGCCCCATATACTGAGGGTGGCAGGTTCAAACCTGGCCTCAGCCAAACTGCAACATCAAAAAACAAACAAAAAAAATAGCCAGGCATTGTGGCAGGCACCTGTAGTCCCAGCAATTTGGGAGGCTGAGGAAAGAGAATCGCCTAAACCCAGGAGGTGGAGGTTGCTGTGAGCTATGTGATGCCATGGCACTCTACTAAGGGCAATAAAGTGAGATTTCATCTCTACAAACAAACAAACAAACAAACAAACAAACAAACAAAAAAAGTTCCTACTCCTTTTACATTAAAAACGCATTATTAGGTACTTTTTAAGCAAAAGAGAAAAAAAATGAAAATATTCCGGAAATAAAGATAATGAAAAAATTACCTACAAAGTCTCTGCTTCATTGAGCAGGTGGGATTTACTCCAGGAATGTAAGAAGGGTTGAATTTTAGGAGATCCATTAATTTATTCACTATATTAATAGACTCCAGGAAGAAAATCAAATGACCAATCTCAGAGTGATGTCATGAAAGACATTTCATGAATTCAACATCCATTCAAGTTTCACTTATAATAAATTCAAAACAAGTATTTCATTTTCAATACTATTAGGTAAGATTGTTCTAAATATACTAGCCCATGTGATTATGTCATAGAAAGAAACCAGAGAAAGTACAGAAAAGAAGAAAGTAAAATTATCATTGCTTGTGACTGGAAGGATTGCAGATTTAGAAATCTATTAGAAACCTGTTACAAACAATAACAGATGACTGGGTACAGAGTTGACATACGGATTTTTTTTTTAAAAAACCCTTTATTAAAACAATCAATAGGCATTTAGAAGATATAATTTTAAAAAGATCTCATTTACAGAAATTACAACAAAAATAACATATTTAGAAATAAACTTTAAACAACTCCTATGGAACAAACTTTAAAATGTTCCTGAGACAAAAGATTTCAGCAAAAGCAAAGGGAGACTCAATATTGTCAATATGTTCCTTAATCGTACTTAAGTTGATTTATAAATTTAACAAATTACAGTATAAATATGAATAGTTTTTGACAAGGCAGTCTGAATCTAAACCTCATGTGAAAAATGAACAAGCAATAATATCTAGAAAAATTCTGAAAAAAATGTTGAGAAAGAATAGTTATGTGGTGGAGCTAGCTCTATCAGACATTAAAACATGTTTTAAAACTACAATAATTAGAAGAGTTTGTCTATTTATTGATATAGAATAAATAAAAAATCAATGCAACAAGATAGAAAGCCTAACATAAGACTAAATACACGGAGAATTTAGAGTGTACACACATACCTAAGAAATTTAGATAAGGTGGCATTTCATCACCTTATGTTAAGGTGGCATTTCAAATCATTGGGGAAAAGGTAGGTTATAAAATAAATAGTGTTTGAATAACTAGGCAGTATTCTGGAAAAAAATGAAGGTGGATCCATGCCTCACTTCTCACACCAAACTACAATTCAAATAGGGATCAGAAAATTAAATGCTAAAAAAGATGAAGCTTTGAAAGTCCTAAATATATATAAGCATTTAAAAATGTCTGGAAAGATACTAAAAAAACAAGTAACCCTAGTTGTCTCTGGGAGGAGCACCAGGTGATTGGACTTATGTAGGAAGGAATTTTGATTCCAAAAATAAACAAATCAAAAAATAAGCAGATATTATCAATATGAATATTTTTTACATTGGTGAGATTATTGCATAGAAAGGACATTCAACAAATATGTCTTTGAGAAGACTGAAGAACAAAAATCTTAGTTCTGGCAAACTATTGTTTTCCCTTGCTTAAGCTTCTGGAGCAGCCATTCTCAACCTCTGGGTCATGAGCCACAGGAATTGTATTAAAGGTTCATGGCATTAGGAAGGTGAGAACCACTATTCTGGAGGAAGGTAAGGGGATTGGAAGGATAGATGGGCACACGGAAAGAGAGGGAGAATGGGGGGTGGAGACCCAGTTCCATACGCCCCACCCCCCCGCCCAGGGACAGGGTCTTGCTCTGTTGCCCAGGGTAGAGTGCAGTGGCATAATCATAGTTCACTGCAGTTTCAAACACCTGAGCTCAAGAGATCCTTCTTTATCAGTTTCCTGAGTAGCAGGAGGCAATTGTAGGCAGGTGCCACCATGCTCAGCTAATTTTTCTATATTTTGTAAAGACAGGGTCTTGCCCTTGATCAGACTGGTTTCAAACTCCCATCCTCAAGTGATCCTCTAGCCTTTGCCTCCCAAAGTGCTAGAATTACAGATGTGAGCCACCACTTATACACACTTATTGACATTCCCCACAGTACTTAGCATGGTACCAGCATCTAATAAGGGCTCTTTCCATATTTATTGAACAGGAATATATTTTAAAACATTTTTTGCAGCCTAAAGGTGATATAAGGACCCCCAACATACAAAAAACTGCCCCAGAAAATCTCCATGATCCCAAGTCACTGGGCAGTTTCAGCTGTAATCAACTATTACTCCCCTTTCTCCACCTAGTAAACTGAAAAGGACTAGAAGACCTCAAAGGCCCTAATCTTGACATAGGACATACCCTGGGCATGTGTATCCTCCTTCCTTTTGTCCTGATTTTTGTCTCATCTCCTCTGTGAACTGAAGCTCTCCTTCACCCATTAGACGAAGACTGAGCACCCACTATGTAGAATCTTGTGAATGCTCAAGAGAGAGGGCCTGAAGAATGCTTTCAAAGATGACTCTGTGTGGGAGGAGGGTGTGGCACCTGGGGCTCAGGCCCTGGGTCCATGCTGGCTCTTCCCCATGGATGGCTGGATGACTGCAGGCACATGCCTTAGTATGTCTCATCTGTGTACAGGGAATTTCATAAAGAACAGGAAAACGTATTGCTGCTCGAAGTGAAGCAAAAATACTTTCCCCTCCCTGTTTTTCTTTCTATTTTAGTTTCTGTTTCTCTCACCTTTACTCCTTTGCGTCTTCTTTCTCTTGGTTTCTTTTTGTTTTTGTTTTGGGACAGTCTCACTCTGCCACCTTGGGTAGAGTGCCTTGGCATCACCATAACTCACAGCAATCTCAAACTCTTGGGTTCAAGTGACCCTCTTGCCTCAGCCTCCCAAGTAGCAGGGACTATAAACACCCTGCTAGCTTGTCTAAGTTTAGGAGAGGGTCTGGCTCTTGTTCAGACTGGTCTGGAACTCTTGAGCTCAAGCGATCCACACCTGTCTTGACCTCCCAGAGTGCTAGGATTAGAGATGTGAGCCAAGCACCTGACCTCCTTTACCTTTTCAATCTAACTTTCATACACTAGTTCCTATTCAGAACTTTTTCTTCTCTCACAGCTGAAAGAGACCAGCTTGCCACTGTTCAACCCTTGGACAAGATGAGTCCCAAGAGACTGTTCCCTGCTAATTATGTCACCTCTCCCAAAGCAGTTTCAGCCAGTTAGTCTTGGGCCTTATACAAGTCACTCTGTCTGTCTGGTGTGATTAGAGGCAGAAAATGCAGGTTTGTAGCTCACCACCAGAACAAGATCCAAGCTATGGCAATCAAGCCCTCATGTATCATGTCAGAACTTGAACAATGGGGCCCAAATATGCCCTGAATCCATAGTGGCGCTCACTCCTGGAAGACTTTTTAGAGTCTTTAAGTTTAACCCAGAATAGAAATAAAATTTGCAGCCATGTGACCCACAAGAATAATTTCAAGTCCTTAGAAAATTATTCTCTACTATTTGATAGCCTGTGTGGTAGGAGTGATATTATACCTATTCACTAATTTTAATGCTCAGATTATAGGAGTGCAATCCATTTTACATTTATGCTTTCTTTTATGGGCCTTATTGAAATAAAATGCTGGCTAGAGTTGCATTAGAGTTCTCTGAACATGGTCTCTACAGACTTGTAAGGAATATAAGCTGACTGTTCTGAGCAGAGACTCCAAGTATAATCATTTCATTTATTCTTCCAATGATACTTTTCTGTGGTTTATTTTTGGTTCTCTTCCAATTTGCATGTTTACCAAAATCCCAAGGAAAGAAAAAAACCATTAAGATCTTTTTTCTATAATCCATTTAAGTCAAAAACAGAGGAGAGGGAGAAAAATTTGTAGCTTTCAAACACCATTAGTTTGCTAATGATAGCTTTCATCCTATGACAGTTCTCAGACTGATAAGATGCTCCCAACATCCACCACGGAGGAAGAAGGCCATTTATAGGCCCCCGCTCTGTCTCTGCAGCTTGCACATGTTTTCAAACATAATTTCATGCCTGCTTTCTGACAGCTCATTAAACAAAGGCCTCTTGCTGCCTATATTGCCCGTCTTTCCTGCTGAGAGTGTAACATATTTACGGCCTTTGCAGATTGCCGGCTGCTGGCGCCTTCTCTTGCCTGTGGCCTGCCTGCCAACTGCTTATCTGTCTCCCCCAAAAGTGACATCCTCCTCGTTTGTTTACGTAGCGATGGTCCCGTTGTTTGACCCTTGGAGGCAAGCAGCAGCTGATTAGGAGCGGCTCCTGCACCAGCTAGATAAAGGCGATCACAGGGAGAAGACAGCCCGGGCTGCTGGGGAGCCAGGCTGTGCGCTTCCACCCAGGAAGGCATTGGCAGTTCGTTAGCTCGACAGCTGGCAATGTGCAGACCTTGTGGGATTTCTGCCTCCGAGAAAGCAAACAAGGCTTCAGCAGTGTTGAGGAGCTATCTAGGGCTGTGTAGAAAGGTGATCAGAACGGTTTATTCCTAATTACCTGCCTCTCGGCTGTCATTAAACCATCCTCACACTTCCAAACCCATAAAAGCCCCCATGAATGCAGCACCTTATACTTACTTTTTATCCCTTCCTCCTGCCTTTTCCAGAACCGTTTTGCTGGGGTCTGAGGAGGACAGATGAAGACATCTTGGATGGGGGAGAGGCTGCAGGCTGTAGCCATCTGCTATTTCAGGATCTGACAAAACTGGTAACAGGTTTCTGGTGCCGGGGCCTCCTGGGTGCTGTGTGTTTTCCACTAAATAGAATTGAAAGAGAAAAGGAAGGAAAAGAGGGACCGTAGACAAGGAAGGAGGGCAAACCTTTTTTTTTTTTTTTCCTTTTCTTCTCTTTTTCCCCCCAGGTAGAAATAATGGGTCTTAGTTCACTCGGCCCTTAACTGCGATAGGTGAATGACAGACTCCAGGGATAGAGGCTGTGCCCCGATGATCTGATCGGTACTCGAAGTAGAATCCAGATTGTGATATAACTGTGTTTGTCTCCTAGGGAGAAGATGACAAAGGCCACTGCATCTTGCGTGCCTCTGGTGAACGGGGCAGTACATTAAGCATTTCCCTACAGAACATCATCTTGTTCAATGCAGCCCCACTAACATTAAATCCATTGCACAAATGATAAAACAGAGGCTCAGAGAGAATGCAAAGCTCCACCACAGTCCCAGTCATAGTCAGTAATGAATCCAGGTCCTTTGGTTTACAATGTCCCTGCTCTTAATCTTCAAGCTTCTGCTGAGTCGAACTCTACACTGGTACAGCCCTTCAGAATTGGTTGTTGCTAAAACAATTTACCCACTGGGAAGTTCTCAAACCTTGGCTGTGTAAGACCTTCAAAAGGAGAGATGGGGAACGGAAGATATTCCCAGACATTCTGCACCCACAGACAGGGGGATTACCCATCTTCTTTTTTCTTTTTTTCATTTTTCAGAACCATCCTGGGTGATTCTACATGACAGGTTGGGGTTGGGGTATTCAGATTACACTTTGGGAAACCATTTCCTACCTAGGAGCTTGCCGGGGAGAGAGTCATTTCCTCTATCTGTGTATCCCCAGTTCCCGGGAGGTGCTCAATCAATGTGAAACAGAGAGAGTTCTGTTTCATTTTATCCTCTGTGTGTGTATTATTATAAAACATATTGAAGCCTCTATCCCCTCTAATCCTCTTGGAAAAAGGCAATAAATAAATCTTAAGTAAAATTGATGTTTCTAATATTCCATGAGCGCTGGTGAGGCAGTGTTGTTCAGAGATGTTTGGCCTCTTCCTTTTGTCAAGACTGCTGAGTCTCTCTGACCTCCAGCAGGTCAGCACGAGGGTGGCACCAGCAGATCTTATCATTGTATTGAATATTGACAATAAAATTATCACTACCAAAAAGCACCCCCATCTGCACATTTGCTAGTTAATGTAATGACCATTGCTATCTGTTATATATAGGATTATTTGCTACATTGCTCATAATAATTTGAACTAGCTTGTTTTCTGGGTATGGTCTGTAGTTTGGTGTGTGCTTCAGTTTCTCAAACTGATCCACGTGCACATTAATTCTTTACATAAATTATTTTACACAAATATGATTTGAATAGCAGGTATCATTATCTCCATTTTATGGACAAGAAAAGTGAGGCTTACCAAAGCTAAGTAAGCTTCCTATGAAGGCATGCCTAGCAAGTGGTAGAGACAAGGTAATAACAAGCTCTGTGTGACTCTAAAGTAAAATTTCTATTTCATCATGTTGCATAAAGAACAAATAGTGATTTAAAAAACTGAACAGGAAAATGTACTGGTAGAAAGTAACGATAATTTTCACTTGTACCCTTATAAATGTCTTCATATAGTGATTAAAAGGCCATGAAGGCTATGTTAAATAGTTCAATGAAAATATTTCAGATTGTTTAT
>CAUYRH010148682.1:0-17556 GCA_963574655.1 Perodicticus potto | reverse complement strand
TCAGTCTTCTACAGGTCACCAGCCAGTTCACCCAGCACCATTTTTTAAATAGGGAATCTTTCCCCATTGAATGTTTTTAATTGGCTTATTGAAGATCCAATAACGGTAATTAGCTGGGTTCATCTCTTGGTTCTCTAGTCTGTTCCATACATCTACCTCTCTGATTTTGTGCCAGTACCATGCAATTTTAATCACTATCGATTTATAGTACAGTCTGAGGTCTGGTAGTATGATTCCTCCTGATAGTAGCTTTATTTTTAATTTCTCCATCTTCTATTATTCTCTTATTTATCTGTTTCTTTTTCGTCTGCTTTTATTTCAATTTTTTTTTCTTTTGTAAAAGAAAACTGTACCTTCATTTATATCAATGAACTGGCCAATTACTATACTTACTAAAGTTAAAAATATTTTAATAACTTTTTTAGATTGTTCTATCATTGCATCTAGGATGGATTCATCTGATTGTTGACTTTATTGGATGCTATCAGCTACACATATAAATAATTATATTTTTGGAAGTTGACTCTGCACTTCTCTCACTCTCTCTAATTCTGTGCTCTTGCCCACTTGCCTGGTGGTTTTGTACCTGCCTCTGCCCGAATCCCAGGCAAATATTGGGTTTTATTATATCAATTTGGAGTCCTTGCTACATGTTGACTTAGCATTATTGCAGATTTGTTTATCAAGCCAGCTAGTGGCTTGGTTTACTTCATACTCAAGGAACTATTGTTTTCCCTAACTAAGTTCTGTGCGTGCATGTTCTATGACCAAACAGCAGACACAGCAACACTTTTGTATTTTCCTTTGTAGGAGGTGAGTTCCACCTCCGTGCTAACTTCGAGCAGTGGGCGTGGTCTCGGTCCTCCATATTTTCTGTCCTTCGGTCTTCAGAGATCAAATTCCAGCCACCAGGGCTTAGTTTTGGATTTAAAGTCCAGCAGAGGTTGTGGCATTTGGCTTCTATTTCTTATCCATGGATATTTATCTTATGGTTCAGTCTGACTAGGTCTCTTAGGGTTTTCCTCAATGTTCTTATCTATTACTGGTGTATGTTTAGTGATTTGTGGATACATGAAAGCCTAAATATATGGTGTCATCTTAACTATAAATCTCTGAACACTCTAGTGAAGTCTAAACTTCATATTTTGTCTGCATCAGAAGAATGAGATGAGAAAGAACACTTAGAAACATTTTCTCCACTTAAACTACACTTTTTGCTGATATGAGAAGTTGTTCTGTCCAACTTCTGGGTAGAAAGGAAATAATACTTTGGGTAAAAAGGTAAGGTTGCATAATCTAGGTAATTTATAACTTCTTGTAAGCAAGTTTATTTTATGGCATCATTATTGTGGCCACTTATTTGTGTGGTTCTAGAAATTCTAAAAATGTTAGATTCATAAAAAATTATACTCTAAAGTTAAAAGAATATGATCTGCCCTAATTTTCCTCTGTACTGTTGGACTGCATAGTTGCCTCCTCTTTTATTTATAGCTTTGTTTATAGTGCACCCCTTCAATTATTTGCGCTATATTTTGAAGTTTTAACTTTTTCCTCATTCATTACTTTTCATTATTTATAAGAGGTTTAACTCTAAGTACATATGTTTAAAAGTAAGGAGCCATTTATATGAACCAAAATTTGCCATTACACAGTTAATGTCACTTTAACTTTCCATTTCTTCATTTGTTTGTTTTAAAAAATTTTTTTATTTATTTCAAATTATTATGAAGGTACATCATTTTTTAGACTGCATTGTTCTCACTTCAAGCGTAAAGTTCCAGGTGTAAAAGAGCCCCTCACTCAGCCAGTGTGTTATACACCCTCACAATGTGCACTACAGGTGAGGTCCCACCACATGTCCTCCTTCCTTCTGCCAATCTTCCTCCCCCCTCCTTCCCTCTTCCTCCTCCCCTTGGCCCCTAATGCACTCTATTTGTTTTATTATTCATAGTAGCATGTAATTGTTTATATATTGGTTTCATATTAGTATTGAGTACATTGAATATTTATTTTTCAATTCTTACAATATTTTCCTAAGAAGAATGTGTTTCAGTTCCATTACAGCTTAAATGTAAAAGATGTAAAGTCTCTGTCTTTTTTAATGGCTGAATAGTAGTCCGTTGTGTATATATCCCATAATTTGTTGATCCATTCATGGGTTGATGGGCATTTTGGGGGCTTCCACAACTTGGCAATTATGAATTGAGCTGCAGTAAACATTCTGGTGCAAATTTCTTTGTGGTAAAATGATTTTTGTTCTGGGTAGATACCTAGTAATGGAATCGCAGGATCACATGGAATGTCTGCTTTTAGTTCTTTGAGGATTCTCCATACTTCTTTCCACAAAGGTTGTATTAGTTTACAATCCTACCAGCAGTGTAGAAGTGTTCCCATCTCTCCACATCCATGCCAGCATCTACAATTTTGGTACTTTGTAATGTGGGCCATTCTCACTGGGGCCATTCACCATCAGAATGGTTTGATTTGCATTTCTCTGATGATTAAAGATGAGCATTTTTAATATGTTTTTTGGCCATTAATCTGTCATCTTAAGAGAAGTTTCTGTTCAATTCTCTTGCCCACTTATATAGGGGATTGTTTGCTCTTTTCTTATTGAGTTCTCTGTAGATTCTAGTTATCAGGCCTTTGTCAGATTCATAACATACAAAAATTTCCCATTCCAAAGGCTGTTTGCTTATTTGTAAAAGGAGGCATCATGGTTTTCTATTGCTGCTGAAACAAGCTACCACACAATTATTGGCTTAAAACAAGTTTATATTACGGTTCTGGAGATCAAAAGTCCAAAATGGATCTCTGGGGGCTAAAGTCAATTTCTTCTGGAGGCTCTAGGGGAGAATCTATTTCCTTACCTCTTCCAAGTTCTAGGGACTGCCTGCCTTTACACTGATGGCTTTGAAGATGGAGACCCCTTTCTCCATCTGCAAAGCCAGCAGCACAGTATCCTCCAATCTCTAAGTCTGACCTTTTTGCCTTCCTCCTTGTTGAGTTCTTTTATGACAGATGTTTTAGCATCCTCATCAGATCATTCTGACACCTATTTCATTTAGGAGTTCATTCAACTTGTGACTTCCTTGGGCCTTTGTATGAGGGATGATTTTCTATTATAACATATAAGCACTCTTGGATTACATTGGGCCCACCTACTTTTCACATCACTGGTCCATCTGATTAACAACCTTAATCAAATATGCTCAGGGCTACAATCTTAATTTCCCTTTGCCATGTGGCCTAACACAGTTACAGGTCCTGGGGATTAGGATGTGGATATTTGTGGCATTCATCTTCTATCTATCACGGAAAATATTATCATTTCAAGTTACTGAAAAAAGGTGATCACAAAATGATACTAAAATAAGTGGCTAGCTAGCCACTTGGAAAATTAGAAATAGCGCTATCTGCCTTACAACATAATCAAGACAGCTGGATCAAAGTCTTCAGTTTTATTAAACAAAAGTATAAATGTATATAAAGAAAATGTGAGTAGTAAATAAGGTAGAATTTAAAAGGATATCACAAAAGTTAGAAGCAACTAAACAAATGTATAAAGACTTGTATGAAAAAAATCTCAAATATAGTAAACAATAATCAATAAAACTCAAACTAGGAAAAAATTTGGCACACATTTGCTAAACAACAGACCAGTATCTTTAATAAATAAAGAGCTCTTAAAATCAATAGTAAAAAGGCAACCCAATAGAAAAACAGAAGTGGGTAAAGGCAGTCACAGAAAAAGTATGAATGGATACCAAACACACATTTTTCCTTTTATTTGAGCATGTTTGATTTTATAATTCAGAAACAAAATTATAATGTATGTTTTACAATAGGTGACTTTTAAGAGTCCTTGTTCTGTAAAGTATTCTAAACCTTGTAAGGCCTCCATGTGTTAGCTTTTTGTATCAGTGTAAAAAGATTGTATATAAGTACTGAATATTGTATAACAATTTTATCTACAGAAATTATCACAAATTTTTATATTTTGCTAAGTTCATAGAACTATATATTTTTGGGAAACATAGAAATAAATACCATAGTGATTACTTTCTAAGAGCAATTCAGAAGGTAGCCAAATTATATATTAATATATTAAACTGTAAACTAAGATTAAAGATTCTTTAAATCTTACAAAACTACTGACAAGTTAAAAGCTGTTTTCCATGAAAACTAGTCAATGAGAGTATTATCACAATGGTTTTGTAGGTATTCAAGAACTACAATTTGATAAAATGTTTTTAATTAAGTTGTCTCTACCTTATTTACATTTTGCTTTATTTTTCTTACAGTGGCAAAATGCAAATATTTCTCATTGGAACGTTCATATTCAAACTCATAAAATTATTCTCAAATCCTGTGGGATTTATTAAGAACATTAATCTTGCTTTTGTATTTTTAGGTGTATGTGGCCGAAGTGGGAATTGTTTAAATATTATTATGCTTTTAGGGGAGTCTTTCATTTTATTGCTTTTATTAAGCCAAATGTTATCATGAAAGCATGCCATTTTTTGAATCAAGTAAAGAAAATAACTATAGTTTCAAGTTTCAGGTAAAGGGAATATTTTTGAAGGTAATTGTCACAGTTCCCAAATAGAAAGAGTGATTTAAAATGATAATGCAACAGAATTTTACTTTCATGATCCTGTATTACTCTTCTTGATTTTATATTTTGGTTTAAATTCTTCAACACAATTCATTTGGCACACTTGTTTTGTAGATGGTCTTTTCCCTGGAGCATTTTTCAGAATATTGCATCAGCTTGTGGTTCCTAAGTTCCCGTATCTGAGAATTTGAACAAAGACTCCCAAAGAGAATATAGCTAAGTGAGACCTCATTATTGAAATACATTTGGTTTGAACATATGCCCTAGGATTTGAGTCTATTTCTTATCATCCCTTTTCTGACCCTAGTTATCAAGGTAGTTCAATATTTTCCACCATTATCATTTTTAGTAACAGAAAGAATTTTTTTAAAAGCACACCTATCATATCAGAAATGCAACTAATTCTATCTTCATTGGAATTTTAATTAAAATAGGATAATGGTGACTTGTGCTTTTCTATTTATGCAATCATGTATATATTATACTATTTCTTAAAAATACATTGAATATTTTAGCGCATAATTTTCCACAATTTCCTAATTAGACATTAGCACAAACGAGTTAAACTCCTTAACAGATGTTCCAAAGACTCATCTGCTCTACAAAAAGAGCTATTTAAATACTACTATGCTTTTAGGGGAGTCTTTCATTTTATTTTGCTTTTATTAAGCCAAATGTTATTATGAAAACAATGCTATTTTTTTGACACAATGTAAACAAAACTATAGTTTCAAGTTTCAATGATGATAGGAAATAGTACATTATAATGGTCAAATTGTCCATGATGATAGGAAATAGTACATTACAGATATGACTATCTTTGGAAGCTCCCCTTTAACTAATTAGGATTCTAAAATCTTAGAATTTAGAATTTCTTATCACTTAGGTTTTCTTAATAGAACTTCAATGTGTTTGCAGGATGGTTGAGGGCTTTATGAATTCATTATGTTTTAGCTTTGAGATGTTTGAAAAATGCAGATAGATGTTAAACTATTTTTTTTTTAATTATAGATTTGTTTTAGTAATTAAAAGTAGGGAATGTATATGTGTGTGTTTGGGTCTAGGGTCAAAATTCAGATATTTACACAAATTTTGATTTTTCAAACTGTGAGTTAGAAAGCAGTAGTGACTTGTTACAATACATTTAAAGTACGGGTTTGTAGTAGAAATAGCAGAATATGAAAAATATTTCTGGCCTAGGCGTGGTGGCTCATGCCTGTGATCCTAACACTCTGGGAAGCTGAGGCAAGTGGATTGGTAGAGCTCAGGAGTTTGAGACCAGCTTGAGCAAGAGCGAGACCATCTCTACTAAAAATAGAAAAAACTAGCCAGGCATTGTGGTGGGCGCCTGTACTCTCAGCTACTTGGGAGGCTGAGTCAATAGGATCTCTTGAGCCCAAATTTGAGGTTGCTGTGGGCTGTAATGCCATAGCACTCTTTCCAGAGAACAGAGTGAGACTCTGTCTCAAAAAAAAAAAAAAATTCCATTTCTCCTGTGTCAGTGCTATGACGACTACTGGCCAGTTCAATATTGAGTGATCTGAAGACATGTTATGAACATAGTTGGCCAGATTGTAGAGAAAAGAAACTTAATTTATCTAGAGCAGTGATTTTTCAACCAGTGTGCTGCAAAAATTTTTAAAGATCATTAATTAAATTATTTTCAAATGAAGTTCAAAGCACAGTAGGTATATTCTTTTTTAACTTTTTTTTGATCAACATAATTGAAGTATGCTATGGAAGCTTAACTATAGGTTCAAGTGAGCCGTGAGATAAAAAAGATTGAGAAACACTGATCTAGTCTTATAATTCACTGAAGTCCTTTATGTAATGCTCTTCCTTTTGTTCTGATAATCTCATTTGAGAAATTGCTGGACCAGCTTTTTTCCACAAGGTATAATTAAAGGGGATGAATTCCCTTGGGACAGTCTCCTTTGGGGTTTGGGAAGTATTGGGTGATCTGGGCCTTCCTCTGTGCACTCAGGAGTTTCGCTGAGGACCTTCTGATTTTGCTTAGCTGCTCTGCAGTTTTTTTAGATTGGCTTTTTGCTTTCCTATTAAAATATAGATTGTTGGTCCCATACAATTGCTGAAAGAACCAGCTTCCTTGTAGGCTGCCCACATTAATCATGAAAATGGAGGTAGGGTTTTATGGGGCTGGTGAGAGGAGTGACACTGAGATAGGAAGACATCCCAGGTGTACCTGACAATTTTCTAACATAGGGAAGGAGGTGTGAGGAGCCAGGCCCCTGGAGACTTTTAAAAAGTTATGAGTATTTGGTAATAAAGAGTCTGAATCTGGATGGGGAAAACTGTTCTGTTTTATTTTTTTCCCGATGAGTTTAGTTGTGGGTACTTTGTATTTCTGGAAGAAGTAACAGCTCTATTCTCACCTGAACGCCATGATGGACAATAAAGTTTGCAGGCCTGGCTCAGACATCACCAGACAAGGGCTGAGAAAATTGAACAATAAGGCATTTCAATGATTTTCAACTGGTGTCATACCCTACCAAAGGGTATGACTCTACTGTTGTACTCTTTATGTGCAGAGGCATATAAAGAAATATGGTTGAGCCCTTCCCCTAAGCGGCCTAAGGTGATCTGTGAAAATGATTCGCTATTTAGTTGACCCAGAAAATCCCACAAAGTCATACAAGTCAAGAGTTTCAAATCTTTGTGTTCACTTTAAGAACACACGTGAAACTTCCAGGCCATCAGGGGTATGCATATATGAAAAGCGACCTAGTACCTGAAGGATGTCACTTTAAAGCAGTGTGTACCATTCCAACATTATAATGGTGGAGTTGGTAGGTATGTGCATGCCTAACAGTGGGGCTGGACACAGGGTCGCAAAGAGAGCACTGAAATTTTGCTGCACATGCTTAAAAATGCAGAGAGTAATGCTGAACTTAAAGGGTTTAGATGTAGATTCTCTGGTCATTGAACATATCCAGGTAAACAAAGCACCTGTGGTACATCACAGAACTTATAGAGCTCATGGTCACATTAACTCATACATGAGCTCCTCCCGCCACATCAAGATGATCCTTTCTGGAAAGGAACAAACTGTTCCCAAACCAGAAGAGGAGGTATCACAGAAGAAAAAGATATCCCAGAAGAAACTGAAGAAACAAAAACTTATGGCATGGGAATAGATGTAACATAAAATAAATGCAAATAACAGTAAAAAAAAAAAAAGAAAGAAATATGGTTGAAAAACTAGAGGGCATGAACTATGCTGATGCCTCCCGGGCAACAACCCTCTCATTACTTCCCAGTCTAATTAGATCGACTTTTCATAGGACATCAAACTCTTTATTGCAACTTTACTGATTACAATTTTAATTAGGTAATTACATGTGTAATTCTCAGTAAGTTTTCACTCTTGTTAGATGGTATGTTCCTTGAGAACAGGAACTCACTGCTACAAAGTCAATACCAGGCAAATATAGTTGAAATACATACTTGTTGAATGAATTAATGGTGATAATTTGGATGGAAACAAAACTTCCGTGCAGTTCCTTCAAGCTATATATGCATGAAATTGAATTTAACTTATCTCCTACCCTCTTATCCTTCAAATTTGGTTTTCTCCCTATATTCGTTAATATGGTTGATGGCATTATCATTTATCTGGTTTCTCAAATTAGAAAGCTCAGAACCCTCCTACAATTCCTTGCTCTTCCCCAATCTACGTCTAATTGACTTACAGTGATTTTTCATTTTGTTTTAGACTATCTCTGGATTTGGATCTTTCACTCCCTTCCTGTATCTATCTTTTATTATCTATTATCTGACGCATTGTAACAGCCACCGAATGGGATTTTTAGCTGTTAATTTCTACCCATTTTAGTCTATACAATGCCATTGATGGTATCTTCCAAAACCTTGATGTGTAGAAACCTTTCTGCTTGTCATTTTTTCATAGTCTCACATCACTTGAAGAATAGTTCTCAATAGGAATGATATAGTTCACTAGATTATTTGCTAATTTGTAGGTACTATTTCATTGCTGTAGTTTTCACAGAGATTAGAGGTACTATTGGCTTTTACTGGACAGGATCCTGGGAAGTTAGATGTCCTGTACTGCATTAACAGTTTTTCTTGATTAAAAAATTGTTTCACTCTTGCACACTCTCAAATGTCTCCCAAGCAATTAATGAAGGTGAAACACCAGTTTGGGCTGTTAAACAACAGTTTTTCAGGAATGAAAGTATTGCGTGAATTGAAGGAAGTATGTACTTTGTTTTGTTCATAATATTATAAAAGTTGGTTACCATTTTTGAGAATCGCACCTCTGTTCATTGTGTCTGCTGTTTGGCGTATTTAAGTTTCCAAAAACATAACTGCATTTCTGGCTGTCATGTTTATGGCGAATCTATATATGGATGCAAACGTCTGACTACTTCATGTTTTCCAGTGCAGTTGTGTCTGAGCATTAAAATATTGAAATAAGGGCAGTGACTGTGGCTCAGTGAGTAGGGCACTGGTCCTGTATACCGAGGCTGGTGGCTTTGAGCCCAGCCCTGGCCAAAACTGCAACAACAACAAAATAAATGGCCAGGTGTTGTGGTGGGCGCCTGTAAAACAAACAAACAAACATACATATATATATGTTGAAATGAATACTGTTTTATAATAAATTACTTTCTTTTTATTTCTCACATATGACATTTAATATTATATTGAATTTTGTGAAACCATGCATACATCAGTTTTATCATTCATGAATTTGATTTCAGAAAAGTAATAGGAACAAATATTTGTTAGTAGTAAGGATTGTTCGGTTTAAAATTGTATATGAAGCAGGGTCTCAAATTTATTCACAATATACTCAGGAAAGCAAAAGAAATGGAATCTCTTTATTCTCTCTAGGGCTGATCTAGTATTTCCCATAGACCCTACTAACTCTGTAGTGAATAAAAGAAAACTTAAATATTAACATAAACCTATACATGTAGTTTGGTAAAATAATATTAAACATCTCTTTGGATAAATCTCTAATTACTTAAGGGTAGAAAGCTCAGTCTTTTGGGTTTCTTCTCTCACCACTATTTCTCTCCAAGAACTTCTGAAGTAGGAGGAGAAGGTTGTGTAGATTACATAATTGTATGGTGGTGAGGAAAGGAGTTCTTCACTCCCATTTAGGTGACCTCATCCTAGGTAATGCTTGGCTTTAAATGCCATCTATATACTGCAGATGACCTGTAGACTGATCTCTCATCTCCAATCCTAAATTTTCCTTCTCTAGACTTGTTTATCTGTTTCCCAACTTGATATCTATACTTGTATGTCTAATTGACATCTCAAACTTAATGCAACCAATATAAAACACTTGATCCACCTTTTCCAATCCATTCATCTTCTACCAAGCTTTCCCCATATCAGTGAAGGCCCCTGTATCCCATTTCTCATACCAACAACTCAAGCCAATGGTCTCTGTTTCTCTCATTGCTTCACATTACAATAAGTTCCATTAGTGAGGCCCTACCTCCAAAATATTTGCCAAATCCAAAAACATTCACTCTCTCCACTGTTACAACTTTGTCTAAGCTTCTATCATTTCACACTTGGACCACTACAATTGCTTCTTTATTGGCTTTGCTGTTTTCACTCTTCACATGACACCCAGAATTATCTTTGTAATGGGCAAATTGGATCACATCACTCTCCTTCACGCAACACTTTAATGACTCTCCAATGTATTCAAAATAAAATCCAAACTCTACCATGGCCTACAAGGCCCTGTATCTTCTAGCCTCTGCCTGTATCACTGACTTCATCTCCTGCCATGTTCTTCTTACTCACGGTGTTCTACTTGACTTCAGTTTTGTCCCCACATCTTCATGTGCTGATGCCTCACCATGTGGGGTCCAAACCCCAAATCACTTCATCAGAAAGCTTTGCCTGTTTTGTTCTGCTCTTTGTCTCTAGGTCAAAACATCTAGCTAGCATTAGCTGATTGGCTAATTTCTTTTGTGAAAAGCTGGATGTGTATACTCTCTGAACTAATGACCATCAGGTGCAATTATGCAGGTGATGGGTGATGTGGTGGCAGCCCCTGCTGAAGAGTGACTGCTTGACCTCGGCCTTAAAGTTTCCTTCCAGAATGTCCTTTGTAGTGACACCAGGCTATGCTGGCCTGCTGGTGTTCTCAACACCTTTAAGTTCCCTCCCTGAAGCATTCAGGAACTTCTGGAATCCCCATAAAATATGCACCAGCCAAGAAGAGCCAGGAGATGTGTCTTAGATTTATTTATGTGACACTTACCTATCCCTATCTCTGCACCATTGCTCCCATGCCATGTTGGTCATGCAGAGGAAAGGATGGGTTCCTCTGGGCCTGTGGGCTTCCCAACACTGCTGCTAAGGTGAGTCAATGTCCATACTCTTTGCAATTTTTGTTTTGATTTTTCTAAGTGTCCTTTCCTTTCATGCCTCACTCTCTAACTCCAATCCCTCTGCTGACTCAAAGCATGAACTATGAGAAAAGAGGAGACATTTCTGAAGACTTCCCTTTTACTCTCCCTACCTCTTTTTGTTCTCTTATAATCCATGAAGACCGAAAGGGGCAGGCTCTTGCAATTTAGCTTTCTGCATGGATTGTGTCTCTCTTATACACACTATATAGGCTGGCTTTTGAAATATTAAGGGGTGTAATCAAGAAGTTTAGTAGATCCTTTTCTCTCTCTTATAAGACCTGGCTTTCTCAATTACTATCTTCCTAAAGAGGTCAAAAAAATCTGCTTTAAGACTCAAAGTTAACCAACAGCTTCTTTATTTTGTAGTATTTTCCCTTCCCATGAAGGATAAATATCATGACTTGACTATGGAGGTGGAAGAATGCAAAGAAACATGCTTTAACAGAGATATTACAAGACATTAATTCAGTATTTGCAAAGTATTATCCATTCTACATAGATAAAGCTTATCATAACCTGATTCCAGTCTGCTTCATCTTCTCATCCTCATCTCCTACCAGGTCTCATCTGCTGCATAAACCCTCTTCTTTAGACAGAAAAATTCCTTACCATTTTCTGAACATAGCATGCTGCATGAATTAGCACAGCTGTTTATTTTGCTTAGAATATCCTTTTCCAACTTACCCTCTGCTTGGCAAAGTCTTACTTATCCTTCCTGATTTAGCTCAAATGTCACCTCTCAGTGAAGCCTTTTCCACCCAACTTCTTTTCTGTAAAGTCATAGCAATGTGTAAATATCACCATTATAGCATGTATTATATTACAGGTATATTATAATTATTTCTTTACCACTAGTTTCTTCAGTACTTCAATAGCAGGAACAGAGTTTTACCCATTTCTCTGCCATTAGCCCCTAGTATTCTGGCTAAACATATCTCCCTGTTCTATTTATTTAATTTATACAGAACACATTCTATCTTGTGTAGGAAAAGGTTACTAAATCCCTGCAATAATGCAATTCATCCTTTGATTTGCTACATGGAAATGTGATAGCCACAAAGAATAAAAAGAAAGATAGTATTATAAATCTAAAATTACCTCCTTCCTATTTTTTATGCAAAGGATAAAAGAATTCATGTTAGGAAAAAATCCACTGTGATCAATTTTTTAAAATTCACCATTTTATACAAACTCCAAAAAGAATATAAACTAATATTTTAAAAGTCCCCACACATTCTAGTCTACATTAATACATAATCAGTACATTTTTAGATAAAATGTTCCAATCATGCTTCAATGAATGAACATGGTAAACTAGAAAAGGAAAGGAAAAAAATCAAGATAATTAATCATGCAATTTAAACATCAATTAACAACAAAATAAAAGGTCTTTGTTTTAGGAAAAGAAAGAGTCAGATAACTTGCCTGTGGAATTATATCCTATCTTCTTTCCCTTATTTCCTTCTTTTATAACGAAATAAAAGCAAGGAAAGATATGTCAAAGGAATGCATGTAAAAGTCATTACTCAAGGGAAGGCTGTGTTCTCCAGAGTTAAATTAAGCAGGAGCTTGAAGACTATGACTTTTCCTTAATGCCCTGTATTGCTTTGTTCAACCCAAACATTTTTGCTCAAACCTGCTTCCACTGTAGCCTTGAAGTTGTTCTTTTTCTATTTGAGCTTCAGGATCAGAAAATATTGCTTCTTCACCTTGGCAAAACTCAGCAACTATAAAGATACAGCATTCTTTTTAAAGACATGAGAACATGGCCTATGAAATATTCGGGTTTGAATAGTGTTCCTGAAAACTCATGTCTACCCAGAACCTCAAAATTTAACCTTATTTGGAAATTGGGTCTTTGAAGATATAAGAATCTCAAGATGAGATCATTCTGCATTAGGTTAGGCCCTAAATCCCATGACAGGCATTTTATAAGAAGAGGTGAAGATGCATACAGACATACAGAGAAGAAGGCTGTACAAAGGGGGAGGCAGAGTTTGGAGGGATGCACCTATAAGCCAAGAAGTGCTGGAAGTCACCAGATGCTGAATGAAGACAGCAAAGATTCTTTCCTAGAACTTTCAAAAGGGCATGGCCCTGTTGAGACCTTGATTTCAGATTGCTGGCCTCCAAAACTTTGAGAAAATAATTTCTGTTGTTTTTAGCCTCCGAGTTTGTAGTATGATTACAGCAGCCCTGAGAAACTGATAAAGTACTCATTTAGTAATTTTTAGCCCCTACTTTATCTCAGAAAGCAGAGAGGCTCCAGGATTTAGTGGGAGAGAAGAATCCTTCCCTCCATAAACTTTCTCATCACTATTCATGACATAGAATCTTCTGTTTTTCCTCCTCTTATTGGTAGCCAGTATATATATGACTGTTACCTGGGGAATTAGTCTTGCAAAGCAACACTGAAGTCATTTTAAACTAGATAGTATCTGGAGACTGAATAAATGGGGTTACTTCAAGTTTTGCTCAATTGTTTGTTTGTCTATTTAGAGACAGGGTCTTACTCTGTTGCCCAGGCTAGAGTGCAGTGGTATCTTCATAGCTCATTGCAACCTCAAATTCCTGGGCTGAAGCCTCAGCCGACCTCAGCCTCAGGAATAGTTGGGACTACAGGTACCCACCACCACTCTTAGCTAATTTTTCTATTTTTTCTGGAAACAGCATCTTGTTCTTGTCCAGGCTGGTCTCAAAATCCCGGCCTCAAGTAATCTTCCCTCCTTGGCCTCCCAAAGTGTTAGGATTACAGGTGTGAGCCAATGCACCCAGCCTTCAGCAGTTCTCAAAGGTGTGTAGATGCTATAATCACAACCGCTGTGTATAGTAGGCCTGGCTGTTTACTGAACAACTGTAGGGGTAGCATTTACAAGAGTGTCAATATGCAAACAAGTAGAACAGTGCACAATGTAAGCAGATATAGAGCTGTTGTGATTTATAAAATACAATTTCATATAAAAGCATTATTGAATTAATAGCAGTTGCTTATGTATTCTTCTCCATCATTGGATTTCAAAATTATAACTACTCTTCTTAAAAAGATGTTACACAAAAATATTTAACTTTGCCGTAATAATAAGCCCACAGTCTGCCAGTCTCTTTTATCTTTCCCTCTTGTTTGTCATTCATATCAATTGGTCCCAAGCCCTACCCAGTCCTACTTCATAATGTTTCTTAAATACTGTCTGCCTTCTGCTTAACAACCACTTTACTCCAGGTTTTCAGAACTTCTGGCTAGGATGACGATAACCAGATTCCTGTACTATTTTGTTTTCCATCTCTTGACTCCTGTTTATTTGTGGCAGAGTTGCAGATTAATGTTCACAGAAATCTGTATGATGTCATTCCTTTGGTTAGGAACTCTCACTGACTTCCTTTTACTTGTAAAATTAAACCCAAATTTCTCAGTCTTTCATTCAAACTTCAGTTTACTTATTCTATCTGATCTTTTTTCTCATCACTTCCTATCACTATTCTTTTGAAGTCAGTGAATTGACGTTACAATAATGTTAAGTAGCAACAGTGAAATTTTTATTTCCCTCTATTGCTTCCCATTTCCATCTTTTGGCTTGTCAACCCTTCAAAAGAAGTTCTAGAAAGAGAACAAATATGAGGCATATAGAAGAAGATCTGCCTCAAAATTATTTATTCATTTTTAGCTTTAGAGATTCTGCTTTATAAAGATTCTTGAAATAGATTTCAAGAAACTTTCCATACATACTGCAAATGCATATACCTTAACTGTGACAACCTATTTTTAAACATTAAAAACATTTTAATTTCTCATTTTTGCAAGGTTTATATAGCATCATTGTTACTTCCCCAAAATTATTACTATAATGAGTACAATTTCAGTTTTTTCCTTTTATGTTTCACATAAAAATATATCTTCATATTAAAAAGCAATGGCAGCAGGCCTTCTAAGGCTAGTTGAATATTAATTAAAGCTCTTTTGCTAATATCTCATGCATTCTACATTACTAGTGAGGTTTATTACACGTGAACTGATATAGTAGATATAATGAGGTCTATCATATATGAACTGTTACAGTACATGTAATTTATTAATATATTAAACTTTAAGCTTACAAAATTGATAAAATATGGATCTAATACATTACCTGAAGGTAAGATGTTTTCCCGAGGAATACATGATGTGTTAGTCATCTATCTGTTCAGATCCTTTAATACACTTTAAAAGTACAAAAGGTATGAGATTTCAGTGTAGAACCTGTATATACGCAGGCAGAACAGAAATTCCTAGGGTTTTGCAATGGAAGGAGACAATGAATGAGTAGATCATAAAGTAGGGAAGGTATTGCTAGGATTTGTCCAAATGTTCAAAAACGGAAGGCAAAAATTGCTGATTACCGAGTACAATGATCATTGGCATGCTATTATCTGACATTCCCTAGCAAACCACAATAATGATCACCATAGCAATCTTTTCCTTCCTGGAAGCTCTGGTCTCAGCCAATTGGAGAATTTGTTTTCCATAGCACTCTCTCTCCAATTTCATAATTAAAATATCAAATGGGATTTTTCCAAATTAGCTTTTCAGAATTCCATCTATCCTTAAAGACTAGAGTACCTGAATAATCATTTTTATACTGTTCTAATACAACTACTGGAAAAGTAACTGTGGTTTTGACTGCAGCAAACCACATTTATTAATTGGAGCTGCAGTACCACTAGTGACTTTGGCAGAGTGGGGAAAAAACCCATATGTTATTTAGGCTGGTTCTGAATATCTGTTTTTTTTTTCTCCTTTAGTGTTTATCCACATGGAACTGAAGAAAATATAAAGGCCAAGTGAAAATTTGACAGTTATTGAACCAGAAAATGTCAACAAATCAAGAAGTTTTTTTTTCCAATCTAGAAAACTCTGCTTAGAAATAGATGTTAGAAATAAAGGCAAACAATAAAGGTTAGAAAAGGTGTGGAATGAGTTTGAACATCAAAAATTTGACATGTACACCTATATACATTGTTTTATTCCTTGTGAAAATGTCAAGAATGCCATAATTTATTATTGGCTACATGTTAACAACTCAGAGTAACCTATCACAGTAGCAGAGATGAAAAGTACTCAACCTAAACTTAGGAGTTGGAAATAATGATCAGGAAAGTGGTGTTTAAAATGGTAAGAGAAAATCCCAACTCTGTCAATCCCAGAAATGAGGAATGGGTAACAGAGATAAGAGATGCTCCCTTGCAAACTACATATGACACCAAGTCAGTCTGAAACAAAATTTTCTGATCTGTGCGGCACAAAAATGGGCCCATTGAAGGCCAATAGGAAAAACAATTACCAACTTCTATAATTTTGCAATTATGTTTGTTATATGGTATGAGTAAAATTTTTTTAACTCACACAGCCCTAAACTACAGAAAACCCAGGAGAATATTACCGTTCCACAGTAAAAACATAACAACTACCACCAGTGTCTATCTTGAACTCTAAACCGGATACAATACTATTATTGAGGGTCACAGTGAAGCTTATTTCTATTAAATATTACAATAGCATCTCTTACATTATAGTGTTGTTCATACTTGGACATTTTATAAAACTTTGGTCTTACCCTTTTCATGGAAGGCCAGATTTGGGTGCTCATTAAGCAGGCAGATGGACCACAGGTTCAGGAACCAGAGAAAAAGCAAATGGAGGCTTAGAGAATTGAGTGTTAAAACCAAGGCCAGGCACACTGGCTCACACGTGTAATCCTAACATTATGGGAGGCCAAGGCAAAAGGATTGCTTGGGGTCAGGAGTTTAAGACCAGCCTGTGCAAGAGTAAGACCCCATTGCTACATAAAAATAAACAAATATATTAGGACATGGTGGCATGCACCTGTAGTCCCAGCTACTGAGGAGGATGAAATAGTAGGATGATTTGAACTCAGGAGTTTGAGGTTGCTGTGAACTATGGTCACACCGCTGCACTCTAGCCAGAGTGACTGAGTAAGACTCTATCTCAAAAACAAAAAACAAATGAACAGAAAATCTGGGAAAACCAAATTTGTTATCATTTCCAAGAGGTATCCTAGACTAGGAATGGGAGACAGGTCCAGAAGATAGGAGTTCAGAGCTATAGAAGAGCAGTGGTACTCATAAAGACTCTCTTGTTTTAATTTAAATTACTGATCTCATGGAAAATATGCATATAAAAAAATTAAACAAGTATATAGAGATGTAAAATGTAAATTGTCCACCACCTTTTTTTTTTTGCACAAACATTTGTTATTTTATTACCAATAGTGCTACAATGAACAATGCAAATTTTGTGGTCTAATTTTGTTGAGTCTCTTTTGGGTTTTTTTTTTACATTTTAGAAACTAAATGGTAAACTTCTGTCAGTGTACTTGCTTATCTTTACAGACCCAAGTCTATCTGCCGGCAAAAAAGAAAACAAATGAAAAAATTCAGACCCTGCTCGAACTAGAGAAAAACAAATTACAAATTTAGTTGTTGGGCAGCACATAATTAGTAAGGCAGGACCTCAAATGGTGA
>CAUYRH010148678.1:0-29545 GCA_963574655.1 Perodicticus potto | reverse complement strand
CACACACCATGAACCCCCCCATTCCTACATCACTCTCCCTGCACCCTCCACCGTGTACTAGGTCATCAATTGTCCTCATATCAGAATTGAGTACATTGGATTCTTGCTTCTCCATTCTTGTGATGCTTTACTAAGAATGTGGTCCACTTCCATCTAGTTTAATACAAAAGAGGTAAAGTCTCCATCTTTTTTAATAGCTGAATAGTATTCCGTGGTATACATATACCACAATTTGTTCATCTATTCCCTGGTTGGTGGGCATTTAGGCCACTTCCATATTTTGGTGATTGCAAATAAAGCTGTAATAAACACTCTAGTGCAAGTGTCCTTATGATAAAAGAACTTTTTTCTTCTGGGTAGATGCCCAGTAATGGGATTGCAGGGTCAAATGGGAGGTCTAGTTTGAGTTCATTGAGGATTCTCCATACTTCCTTCCAAAAACCTCAGTTTATATGAGGAAAAATTCAAGAAATTTTTAAAAACCAACAATGATAATAAGAGATTTGCTCTAAGACTTTAAACATGGTTATGTAAGAAATATCTAGTAATTAGTATCAGGAGTAAAACAGACAAATATTGTCAGCATATCAGAATTGTGTGTGTAGTTACACACACATATATACTATATACACACATATATTTATGTATGTATGTATAGATTTAGCCTTTGATAATGGTTGTTCAAATCCACAATAAAATATACAGTGAAAGTTTGTTGGAAAAATTGACTATCCACTTGAAGATATATGAATTAAGATATTTTATAATATATCTTAAAATACATTTGGGGGGGTATTAAAGAGCTAAGGAAATCTACAAAATATTCAAAGAAGATAGAGAGCAGTCTATAATCTCAGAGTGGGTCAAGTCTTTGCAAGCATGTTACCAAGGCCAGAGTAGAAATACAAGTGAACGTATTTGGTCATTTAAAAACTTCGCGTGGAAAAAAAAGTCATCAAAAGAAATTTTAAAGTCAAACCGTAGATTGAAAGAAAATATTTGAGAGTGTTGGCAGGACAAAATTATTGGAAGGACCTTTAAACTATAAGATTAAATGCAAACTGCCTAAGAGAAAGACAACTCAAGGGGAGAAATGGTCAGTAAGCATCTGAAACATACTCAGCTCACCAGCATTCAAGAAAATGCAAGTTAAAACACCGAGATACGGGTGGCGTCCATAGCTCAGTGAGAAGGGCGCCGGCCATATACACCTAGGGTGGCTGATTCGAACCCGGCCTGGGCCAGCTAAACATCAATGATAGCTGCCACAACAACAAAAAATAGCCAGGCGTTGTAGTGGGTGCCTGTGGTCCCAACTACTTGGGAGGCTGAAGGCAAGTGAATCTACTCAAGCTCAAGAGTTTGAGGTTGCTGTGAGCTGTGACACCATGGCACTCTACCAGCGGTGACAGGATTAGACTCTGTCTCAAAAAAATAAAAACAAAACAAACAAACAAAAAAACATAGAGATATCATTTTTTAAAAACTGACTAATGAAAATTTAAAATGTTGATAATATCAAGCACAGAATGAGTATGAAGATACAGGCAGGCATACTCTGTTGTTGAGCAACTATGTCTATAAAGTCTTAAATACCATCTTGATTTTCTTTTAAATGAGCCTCACCATCGACTATGATACTTCAAGGTATTTGATCTAAAGAAATAATTGTCTGTATAGGTATTTTAATTGCATCACAGTTTATAATGCCCAACCTAAAAAAGATGTAAACAACTACAGATTCATCTGTGAGGGCACAGTTAATTAAATTATGATGTATTTGTATTAAGCAATGCAGTAAAATACAATGCAAAGCAAAACAGAAATGGTAAAATTCTACGTGAACTGACGTGCGATGATCTCTAAGACACATTTTTTTAAAGAGAATTATGGTTATCACAGGAATGGAAAAGCAAATCTCAATGTACTCAATGCTGATATGAAGACAGTAGACGATCTAATACATGCTCCCTTAAGAGAAAACTTGATTCAGTTCAAGTGGGGGAAGGGAGAGGAGGGTAGGGAGAGAGGAGAGGCGGGTGGGCAGTGGTGTGCTCCCACCTAAGGGGCACAGTGTAGGGGTGTAGAGCACATTCCTAGGTGTGAGACCCAACTACAAGAGGGACTCCCCCGAACAAATGCAGACGTTGTAACCTAGTTATTTGTACCCACACATTAATCTGAAATTTTTTAAAAAGTAGATTATAAATCTCCCAACGGGACAACACATTTTCATTTGTTTGAAAAATTATCAATACGTAAATATACAGAAAAAATTCTTCAGAGATTTCAATCGAACTGTTCACAGTGATACCCGGGGTGCAGAGAGTGTAACATCTTATCTTTGCTTTACCATTTGCATCTTTTAAAATAAGAACGTCTTGGTATCTATGTAATTCCTAACTATGCCTCAAGTAGAAGAAGAAATTGACAACATCATAAAAATGGTGGAGAAAAAAGACCTATATCTGTAAGCCTTTAAACTAGTAGACAAAAATTTAGGCAAGGATTTAGAACACATGAGCGCTAAAGTTAATTTGATTATACGTTTTACACCTTTTACGCCACACAGACTATTAGATGACAGTTTTACATTCAGCTCACTCCCCCCGCACACACGTACATATGTGCCCACACAGAGAAATAATTTCTAAATACCAGGTTCATTTCTTTATCATGGGCAGTTAAAAAAAGAATCTTTTAAAGGTTGAAAAATTTTAAACCAAACCAGTTGGGAATCAAAACACACCACACACATTTCAAAAGTTCTATAGCACATGCATAAAAAATTCTCAGAGGTCGCCTTCCCAAGGTGATTAGCTCTGGGTGGGGAAATTACGGGTAATTTTTAATTTTTCTTATGTTATTTCTTATATTCTTAATTTTGATTATTAGTGTTTCCTTTATCTTCTATAATAATCAGTAATAATTTTCATGATAAATTAACTGGCAGTGTTTTTTGTTTATTTATTTTTAAGTCATGGAGCAATGGAGATGGGGGCAGGGAAGAGCTAAAGATATCATATCTGAGAGCAGCTAAATCAGGAGCTGGCTAAGTCGAGTCCCTGGGAGGGCTAAGTCGTTCTCAAATTCCCGTCCATCCTGGAGCATGCTACACTCAAACCACAGCCAAGAAAACTTGCTTCTCAGCTAAGAGACTGAAAGAAAGCTCACAACCTTTAATGCCAATTTGTGTTGGAAATTTTGAATTTGTATATTGTGCCATGGGCCGTGCAGCCTGGCTGACCCGGGTTCGATCCTGGCTCCACTGTCAGTGACTGCATGAACTTGAGTCATGAAGTCAGTGACTGCATGAACTTGAGTGCATGCGTTTAAGCTCTCAATGCTCTAGTTCTCCATTTGTAAATGTGGGACCAAGAATGTCTCCCTAGCTGTAAATTTTGGAGGCTCTAGTGAAAAAGCATATGCAAAATGCTTGACATAGTGCAGGGACATGTTTACCTACTCAGTAAAGGGTAGCTATTATATTCACACGTGAATATAATTATATATTAATTCTCATATCAGTGTTCATATTCACATGCTATGGTATCTTAACCTAGTGTTTCAAAATAATTTGTATGTTGTTATGAAACATCATATCGATTCTAAAATGACAGTAGCCAACCCTTCATGATTCTCTTTTAAGATTTGCTATTATTATTTCTTTTTACCCTAGATCGTGCTTGAGAGTTATAAAGATAATTATTGCAATTATAAAATTTACATCATATTCTATAAAGTACTTGATATACATACGATCACGTACTCTGCTCCTTTCAAGAAAATGTTTGAACAGGGCATTTTAATCATTCTTTTTCTCCAGAGAGGTGTAATTTTTTTTCTTGATCACGACTTTTTTAAGCTTCTGAAGGGAGTGCCAAGCCTTGTCTGCGTCCCAGCAAGGTTACCCCTGGCTATAAGGATTAGCTAAGGTTTGTAGCTGTTTCTCAGGCACTACTGAGAGTCCAAATCCTCTTCTCCTATAATTGAAAATTCTGCTCTGTCTAAAAAACAAAACTAAAAAGAAGAGGTGTCTCCAGAGAGAACTGATTTTGGGAATACTCAGCTAGGAGAAAAGTCTGCTAAATTGTAACACCTCCATTTCTATGGCGCATCAAACTTCCCCTCCCCCACCAAAAAAGATCACATCAGTCATTGTGTGTTTTCCCGCCAACTCTGTGAGACTACAAATCTGGTTTTACAAATGAGGGGACTGCATCTTGGAGATATTTTAAAAATTCTCCCAAGGTCACTCAATAGATGCAGAACTAGAACTCTGGTTTCTGGGCTTGCAGAACCAAGTTCACTACAAGGTCCCCAAGAGAAATGTGCAGCCCGGGAGAAACACAGTCTTTTTAGATAGACAGACGCCTAGCGCTTAACCTAATTTCTTTCTCAACATAATGGTTCCTCGGCTTAAAGCTTTCTTCTCACATACTGGTCCCCTGCACTGGCTTCAAGACCGAAAGAATTATATTGGACAGAGAGGTGGCAATTCGGCAATTCTAACTCGGTATTGGCTGTGAGAAAAGGGCAGAGTGAGGCATAGAGACAGCATGGAAACCCTCGGCTGATTGGAAATGCCGTTCTCTACAGAGGAGTCTGTTCCTAACACGTAGACTAGAACCTGATGCTACAGAAGGCATTCTCAGTCTTCTGTTTGGTTGCTTCAAGACCGTGCATCTGACAATAGAGGCAAGATTGTTTTCTAACTTAATAATGTCAATATACCTACAATTACATATGTGCATATTACAGATATAGTGTATTTTAGTATAAGGAAGTTAAAAATTTACCTTGAGAATTCTCTTTGCAGTGGCCTCTATGCTACAGAAAAATTGAGGGGGAAAACGTGGAATGTCTATCAAAGGGAAGATGTCTAAACACGTTGAAAATGGGATATAACATGCATGTTAAACACGATACCTTCAAAGAAGAATGGGATGCAAAGATGCTTGTGATGCAAGATTTCAAAATTGTGTGTGGGGGTGGCCATAAAGTTCGTATGCAATTTAACATAACTTGCAAGAGCTTCATGGTCATCTTGCAGAAAACCATCCCAGTTCTTGAGAAACTGTAGGGGGGATGCCTTGTGTATACATGTACAGGCCTGTGCACTGGAAGAAGAAAGGCAAAGTATAGCAGGCGTTGCTTACCCCTGCAGACTTGAAATAGTATTAATTTCACTTCCCATCCTGAAACTTCTATATATTTTATCAAATTTTCTATAATGAACATACATTTGTTTTATAATCAGAAAAGGCGCTCTATGCTCTGAATGCCAGCAGAGTATATACCACAAGCTTAATTTAGGATCTCAAAAGAACTTAAATGTAGGTCCATGGAGTGAAAACTATCCTCTTAATTTAGGGGAAATTTCTTTGCCCTTATAAAATACAACCCTTAGGCCAGGTGCAGTGGCTCATGCCTGTAATCCCAACACTCTGGGAGGCCAAGGAGGGTGGATTGCCGGAGCTCACAAGTTGGAGCAAGAGTGAGACCTGGTCTCTAAAAACAGCTGGCTGTTGTGGCAGGTACGTGTAGTCCCTGCTACTCAGGAGGCTGAGGCAAGAGGATCACTTGAGCCCAAGAGTTTGAGGTTTCATGCCAGGCACTCTACCAAGGGTGACAAAGTAAGACTCTGTCTCAAACAAGTACAGTTAAATTAAAATGAAATATATTTAAAAAATAAAACACAACCCTTGTTCCAAACTCTAATTCTTTTTCATTGTCCATTTTCATTCAGCAATTGAGTGGGTGCCTACATTAACCCCATTAGTACTTACATAGTAACTTGTCACTGCTAAAAGGCGTTTACTGTGGATCATCACAGATACCTGAAAGGTGAGCATAATATTATCTCCTTTTATAGGGAGGGGAAACCAAGGTACAGGAAGGATTAGTGGCCTGCCCAAATTCACACCCAGGGTATGGTAGAACAGAACTTGAACTCAGGCCTCTTGGCACCAGAATGGGTGAACACGAGAAGGCATAAATCCGAGTCCCTTTGTCTCAAGGGTCTCCCCAGCAATAGCTTTCAAGGAAAACAGGTCAAAGGCAGAGTCCTTCCCGAGCCCCTCCCGCCGTCGCGGGCGTGTGCACGCTGTCTGCTGAATTCACTCATGGCTCTGCGCCACCGAATGCATAAACAAGTGGGGAAAGCCTCAGAGAAGAATCTTGGTGCCCAAATGGAGCAATTTGTCTTGTGAAATTATTGTTTGAAATTGTTTATGTCAGTTGCCGAGTTTCTGTTCTGTACTTCAGGGACCCGTTTGTAATGGAAGAAAAGATTCCCTGTAGCCGAGCAGCTATCCTCGCTGGCCAGTCCTGGTGACAGTGCGGCCTGCTGCCTCCCTGTATTCCCAACACAACGAGGGGTTGACGGAGGTTCACTGCAGCCCCGGTCGAGCACCCCAAGAACCAGCAGGTGCTCACTGTTTGTGGGCATTGCTCTACGCATGGTCCATGTATTCACTAATCTAATCCTCACGGCAGTCCCATAAGGGGGTACTGTTGTTACACCCCATGCGAGTGAGGAACTCAGGTGCCCGGCAGGCAAGGAACTACCACAAGATCCCATGAGTAGTGAATGGAAAAGCTGGGACTTGAACTCACGCCCCCTTGGCTTCAGAGTCCCTGTTTTCAACCACTACCCTTTACTTCTTCCCATGGGCACTCAGACTGGTCCGAGCTGGCTTGAGCCGTCTGACTTCCCCATTCCACCCTCCCAGAGGACGTGGGAATGGTGAATTCTGCCCCCTGGTGTCATCGTAGCCCACGGCATTTCCACTCCAGTCTCCTTCCTCATCCCTCTACTGTCTTGAGATATTTTAACATGAAAGCCTTAAGCTCACAAACCTGGCAGCTTTGTGAGTGAGAGAGAATTCCTTTTGAGGCATGAATTAGTCTTCTTCAAATGTTTTGACAAACTGAGAGTGTGGTGCTTAGGGAAAGAATAGCTTCGCAGTGTTTGTGTGAACAGACATCTTTTTAAAACAACTTGAGCCTGTGTACTTGGCTCAATCATTGAAATAACTGCAGGATAATTCTAAGTCCAAGCTCTTTGGCTTTTGGTATTCTCCTGGCTTTGACCCTCTAAATGCCCAGCACTAGAAGCTGGCCTGAATTAATGTCTCCTAATCTTATTAAAGGAAGTGGAGTCAAGACATCCCCAGGATGAAGGAAGAACGGTGTGTGCCCGATCCCAGCCTCTTCCTGCACGTGGGATCAACTGTGAGGGCCACTGAGGCCAGCCCAGAGACCCCCAGGCTCACCTTGTCCCTTGCTTGTGACTATCAAGTGCTCCATCCGTCACCCGGTATTTATTTTCACCTCCTCCTCTCTGAGTCCTGCCAGCAGTAGATGGGTGGGTGGTCAGGCTTATGTTGTTCTTGGTCAGTGTGATTGTTTGGCCATGCAACAGCATACAGGGCGACATTTGGCACGAACAGTTATTATTCGTACCTGGAACCAGAAGGCAAGGAGCAGCGTGTGCTTAGGCACTAGCACTACACACAAAAATAATCCCTGGCTCTCAGCCTCTGCAAGAAACATGGCCAGGATTGGGGCAGGAACTGCACGGGTAATCTCGCCTGTCAGGCCACGTTCTCCTGACACTGTGTCAGCCACCCCATCTTCTCTTTACTGGGAAATTTCATGTCTCTGTACATCAAAGAAAAAATATGTCCCGCCCACAAGTGACATAGGCAGCTGGTGTGGGAAGGTGGCTTTGTGCCAGAGTCAGATAAAGCCAGGTAGAGGAAAGAATTGGGGAGATGGAACCCCCATAGAGTGAAAAGAGGAATCTTACATCCATGATAGGATCCCCGCAATATCGGCTTTCAGGTCTGAAGGAGACCTGAAACCTCCAATGGCAGGTCCTACTATTTACTTTCCAGAAAATCATCCATCCCTCAGCCAATAGTTTTCCCAAAGGCCTATGCCAGACAGTGTCCTTGAAGGCAATCGTGTCAAGGTCAAGCGTTGTAGATGAAGGTCCATGCAACAAAACGTAGGGTGGGATTCAACACAAAGGGAAAAGACTAATTTATAAACAGGTGCCACTGCCCTCAGGAGAGAAGCTTCAGTGGGTTAAAAAATGCCTGCTGGGTTCAGGGCTTGTGATTTGATCCGGCACTGTACCGCAAGGACACAGCATAAGTGGCCATCACACAGCTTTCTAACAAGTGCCACATGTGTCAGGTCAGGCGCATATGTTTTAGCCACTTTTACATTTTACAAACACTTGGGTCCACACAACCAGGAATCTCTGGTTGGTGGACCAGGATTTAAAGGTCCATCTACTTTGATGAAAATATTTCAAATTGTGTATAAAACCAGCACATTGTACCCCATGATTGCATTAATGTATGCAGCTATGATTTAATAAATAGTGATAATAATAATAAAAGTTTATCTCAACCCTTTACCTGGTAGGGTGAGTGGCTTCCTGCCACCACCGGGTGCCGCTCTTCAGCACCAATCCTACAGAACCCTTTTGTCTACAAATAGTAGGAAATCAAACAATAGAAATCTTAACCAAGCTTAAGCAATAAAGAGCACTTATAAACCTACTGAGCTGTCACGGAGCTCAGCTATGACTTGGTGTCTGGGGCTTGGGTGAAAATGAGCTGGCCTTGGGGGTGTGAACACTTGGCTGCTCTCCCGGGTCTGTTCACTGTGCCTTTCCTCAGTACCAGCCTCACTGCTTCTCAGTGCCTGTGGTTGAAAGTGGTCACCCGAGAGCTACTGAATTTGTTCTCTCTAAGGTCCCATTTGCAGAATTTCTGGGTGGGTAGGCTCCGTGCCTATAGCTCAGTGAGTAGGGCACCAGCCACATATGTCAAAGCTGGCAGGTTCGAGCCCTGCCCAGGGCCTGCTAAACAACAATGACAACTGCAACCAAAAAAAAAAAAAAAAATCCGGACATTGTGGCGGGCATCTATAGTCCCAGCTACTCAGGAGGCTGAGGCAAGAGAATCGCTTAAGCCCAGGAGTTTGAGGTTGCTGTGAGCTATAATGCCACGGCACTCTACCCCTCTACCGAGGGTGACATAGTAAGAATCTGTCTCAAAAGAAAAAAAAAAGCCGTGGGTAGAAGCCCATCTTCAGAGCAAACGTTGTTACTAGGAAGAGAGACAAAATCCTGCAGATAGCAGAGGAGAAAGACGCATCCTTAATACACCCAGTGGGAAACCATTTCAGAAGAGAATAAAGGAGGTGTCACAGACGCCCCATCTGTTCCTTCAGTCTCACTCCGCTGCTGACTTTACTGTCTCTCTCCTCTCTCTCTCTCTCTCTCTCTCTCTCTCTCTGTCGTCAGGCATGCCAAGTCTTTCAGAAATGAAAATCACACACACACTGCGCGCGCCCAGGAGATACTGTTAAGTGGAACTCTAAAATAGCAAATTAAGTGTTGCGGGCCTGATCCCTCATTTATTCATTTAAGTTTCCTGGGAGAACAGACCAGGAAAGGTTTCCCCAATTCCCAGACTGCGTGGAAATCCTGTTGCGTGATGCTCCACAGATTGAAATTATTTGCTCGACCTCTCTCCCGCCCTAGACTGTCTGCATTGCCCAGGCAGACTTGTGGCAGTTTTATTCACAGCCAGCTCCTCTATGTCTAAGACAGAGTCTGGACATACAACAGGTGATCAGCAAATATTGAGTAAGTGGAGCGAATGAACAGACAGGTGAATGATGGTAGCGTGTTCTCCTAATGCCAGTTCACTGGTGAAAGCATTACTCTACCAATTTTGATACCAATAATCATAGTAAATAATGCTTTTTTCCCAAAAGCATGATCTAAGAGACTGTCACGTAAGTAACTTTGATTCACAGATCTCTCTCTACTTCTTTCTCTCCATGTTTCTTTAATTTATTATCAAGACACAGTAATTCTTTTTTTCCACTTGTTTCTCTAATCTGCCCTCTCCTTTTATTTCAAAGTGAGCTTTCTTGCTCTCAGATTATGCTGAGACTCTCCAAACCAGCCCTGTCTCTCGGATGTTAGCATCAGATTAGTCATCCTCAAGTGTCCGTGTCGCCATGTTCCTCCGCTGTTGTCTGTCTTTTTTTTTGAGACAGAGTCTCACTATGTCACTCTCAGTAGAGTGCTGTGGCATCACAGCTCACAGCAACCTCCAGCTCTTGGGCTTAAGCGATTCTCTTGCCTCAGCCTCCCAAGTAACTGGGACGACAGGCACCCGCCACAACGCCCGGCTATTTTTTGTTGCAGTTGTCATTGTTGTTTAGCAGGCCAGGGTTGGGTTCAAACCCACCACCCTCAGTGTATGTGGCTGGAGCCATAACCACTGTGCTACCGGCGCTGAGCCCGTTGTTGTCTTTCTATAGGATAAAGACTTGAGGACGGCATTCAAGGCTCTCTGTGCCTGAACCTCTGCCTCCTTTCCCAATATTTAGCTCTTAAGTGTGATACTAAAGTCTCATTTGACTTCTACAGTTATAAAAGATACAATATATAAGATAAACAAACATGATCAATATGTATTGAGGATTACAATTTCAATAATTTTCTTTTCCTTTTGTAAAATGCATACATGTTTCTTGGGCACCCTGTGTATTTTGTGAGGCCCTGTGCAAAATGACAATATGAGTTTCCTTGTTCGAAAATGATTAGGAATTTTGGGATGGTGGCAGCACAACATTAAACCAAGCACAGCGCCCTTCTAAAAACAAAGCTCTGTGACAGCACAGGCCCAGGACAGAACACGCTATGTTTATTCCAGATTCAAGTTTTTATGCATGTTATTCTATAATCCCCTTTATCATCCAACCCCAGGAGATTCTCACTTAAGAATTTAAAGGTCCAATAGTTCTTCCCTTGCCAGTGTTCTCTGTGTGTATATTTGTTAGTAACATATTGCCCAGCATTTGATCTAACTCAAGCATAGATGGCTTCACTCCCCACTAGATTACTCATGCTTAATGACCTTGAATCATCCTGGGTGTCTAGCAATGCCTAAACAAGTAGCAAGGAATTATTAAATAGTTTTCAAGAAACGGAATAAGTAAATATGCGTGTGAGTGCACCATCATCGCCAGGTTGGCCTGGTGAATCTAAACTCTTCTGTGACATCCATAATCTATTATAGTTCACATTTCCTTCTAGAGGATCACTTTAGGACCCTGCATTTCACCCCGGACCTCTTAGAATCCTCGGTGGGATACAACTTTACAATCTGGTAGCCCTCTCTCGAACACCAAGAACTGTTACAAGAAATATTGTAATCTCATGAGAAAAACTCAAGATGAAGCAAAATTTTGGAGTTCTGAATTTGGAGACTTACAAAGAAAGACCTTGGTCAACAATGAAGCCAATGAAATGTTAGCCCTCCAAGGAGACCCTGCGATCACCATCTCATCTCTCTTGCTTCAAACAGGAGGAAACTGAAGTTGGAGAAGGGAAAAGTGTTGACCCAAGGTCACGTAACTATTTATAGGAGGAACAGGGTCTCATCTCCCGAATCCTTGTATGACTCCCAAGACACATCCTGCTGATTTGAAGGCAGATAGAAGTTGGTGGGAGACCTTCCAATCACTCCCTGGAGGTATTTTGCTTGTGTGCAAAGCAGACACTGAACATAGACACAGCTTACTTAAAATAAAAAATGTACAATTCACTTAGATTGTTTTACAAAATTCTGGAACTTGGCATCAAACCATCCAACACTTATAAACAGAGGTCTTAAAAAATTTTCACAATATTATGGGGATACAAACAGTTGGGTTACATAGTCTGTTTTGTATATACAATTTTCATTGAGACATAGAACTTACCATACGTGCAGAATGTGGACACAGAATACACAATATAGAGGGATGATTGGGTCTGATGGAACGGCGGTGCTTGTGGTTGTCAAGGATGCTGGTTGCTAGGCAGGATATAGAAGATTCTAAAGCAGCAAAGACTCCACAGTAAGAAGCTGTTGCAGAAGTAGTGAAAGCCCACCACCATCTGCTGATGTACCTGGGAGGGTTCTCTCTACTGCTGTCACTAAGGGAGCTGGAATCTGTCCTGAAATTAGGGGCTTTCCGTGCTCTGGAAAGAGCAAAGAAGATTCCAAGAACCAAGATGGCGAACAGGGTTATGGTGATGCAATAATACTGTATTTACCCCCACTCTTCACTCCTGAATAAAATCACTCATCTATTTCTAAACAATATCTTTTAGGAGGTTTGATATTTCTAGAACCAAATCAAAAGAATAACATATGTAAGTCAAAAGTAAGTCAAAAGTGATTTAGGGGGTCATGGTCATCCAGCCTGGGGATTTTAAAACTCTTCTCTGTAGAGTCCTGACATTTCATGGAAGGTTATGCTTTTACTGTTGCCTTTTGTGCAATTTATTTCTTTTCAGGTAAAATTTTTAGTTAAAAATATGTTTGTTTGTTTTTTTCAGTGCCTTAAAACTTTTGAAACCACCTAATTCTAATCTAGCCTTTCCCTTCTTGGGTAAAGAGGTTGGAGCCCAGAGATAGGAATTTCTTTGCATTATTATCTTGAAGTGTTGTTAGAAAAAGACATGTGGGTTTACTTGGTAAAATCTGAGGAGTTATTTTCACCTTCCCACGTAGTCAAGGCAGAACCATTCCTAGAAAGACTAGAATGTGTGGAACATTTGCAAGAAAGAGAGGAAGGTGACTTTGTGGATGATGAATATATGGCTGGTACAGTGAGTAAGCATCTTTTATTTTCTTCATCAGTCACCCTTTAAAAAATAATTTTACATTTTTTCCTTCTGCAAAGATGACTTATCAAATATGTTATAAATTATTTTATGACTTTAGTAAAGTTCAAGTGCAAATTAATTTATGTCAGGAAAAAAACCTCATCAGACCATGCATTCTGTTGTTCCGTTAGAAAATAGGGCCATTGTTAGAGGATACAGAGATTGCGGCAAGAGGGCTGAGCAAGTAGTCCAAGTGAGACTGCAAAGAATTTTCTTAAAATAAATGGAGGAGTTGGATAGGGAATAAAACCAAAGAGATGAGTGCAGAGAAGATAAAGAGAAAATCAATCACCCAATAGGATGGTGTTAAGAAAGCAGTAGGTGTATGCAGTAGGGGACACAAAATGGGAAGGGACATCCTCTTCGCCATTACTATTTATTTGGACTGATGAAATTGAAGGGGGACACACAGATTCTAATGACTTCTTAGTGAATCTTTGAATGATGAAACTTGATGGGCCCATGTAGTATATTAGATGGAAAATGCGCAAAAAACTAACAATTTCCAAAGAATTGGGAAACACTGAGATATGTAGTATTGTTGATTTGGGACAACAATATTGCTAAAAAGCATTAGAAAGTCCATATCCATTGAAGGAAAAGGCAGCTGTTCCTTTACCTTGAATGTCAACAGGAGACACCTCTGGGTTTCAGTTGAGAGACCCAGCTTTATCAGGACAGCCCAGACTAAAGTGTGGATGCATAATAAGCTCGTATGAACAATTCTGGCCCCCAGTTTGGCGCCTCTAAATTCTGAAGTTCTTATAGCAGATCTTTCATATAAAAATATGCTTTGCTTCTTTTCTTTTCCTTCCTTTCTTCCTTACCACCTTTCTTCTCTTTCTTTCTTCTCTCTCCCTCTCCGCCTCTCATTTCAAAATATTACAGGGCTACAGATGTTTCTGGTTACAAGGATCACTTTCATAGTGACTGAGGCAAGGTTTAAGCATGCCCCACACCCAGATAGTGTTCATTGTACCCTGCAGGTGGGTTTTCACTTATTCCCCCTTTCCCTTACTCCCTGTTTGATTTACTTCCCTCTGTACATGTGTGTGCTCACTGGTTAGTTCCAATTTAATAGTGAATAATGTGGTGTGTTTTTTCCATTCTTGAGATGTTTCACTTAGAAGAATGGTCTCCAGTTCCATCCAAATTGTTGCAAAAGGCCTTAATTCGTCCTTCTTTGTCACTGAACAGCATTAGATAGTACACGTATACCACATTTTTTAAAATTTTTATTTATTTATTTTTAAATTTTTTTGCAGATTTTTTTGGCCAGGGCTGGGTTTGAACCCACCACCTCCGGCATATGGGGCCAGCACCTTACTCCTTTGAGCCACAGGCACTGCCCACGTATACCACATTTTGTCAATCCACTCATGAATTGATGGGCACATGGGTTGATTCTATATCTTTTCTATTAATCATGTACTGCAATAAACTTTGTTTGCAGTTTTTGGCCAGGGTTGGGTTTGAACCCGCCACCTCTGTCATAGGGGGTCAGTAACCTACTTCTTCAGCCAGAGGTGCTGCCCTGCAATAAACATTTGAGTGCAGGTGTCTTTTTTATAAAAATAACTTCTTTTCCTTGAGTAAATACCCAATAGTGAGAATGCCGGATCAAATGATAGGTCTACTTTTTGTTCTTTGAAGAATTTCCATACTGTTTTCCAACTAGGACCCCTAGTTTGTATTCCTGTCAACAGTACATAAGCATTTCTTTCTCTCTGCATCTGTGCCAGCATATATGTTTTTGGATTTTTTAATAAAAGCCATTCTAACAGGGGTAAGATTATATCTCATTGTGGTTTTAATTTGCATTTCCCTGATAATTAGTGAAGTTGAGCATTTTCTTTGTAAGTTAATTGGCCATTTATCTTTTTTTTTTTTTTTTTTTTTTTACAGAGTCTTACTCTGTCACCCTGGGTAGAATGCAGTGGCATCATAGCTCACAGCAATCCTCTTGCCTCAGCCTCCCAAGTAGCTAGGAACTATAGGCATGTGCCACCACATTTAGCTAATTTTTCTATTTTTAGTAGATACAGGGTCTTATTCTTGCTCAGGCTGGTCTCAAACTCCTGAGGTCAAGCAATCCACCTGTCTCAGCCTCCCAGAGTGCTAGAATTATAGACCTGAGCCACCACACCTGGCCTATCTTTTGAAAAGCTTCTGCTCATGTCTTTTGCCCCCTTATTAGTGGGGTTGTTCATTTTCTCTTGCTGATTTGCTTGAGTTATATTTAGATTCTACTTATTAGTGCTTTATTAGATATGTAGCTTGTGAACATTTTCTCTCTGTATATTGCCTATTTGCTCTATTGATTGTTTCCTTAACTGCAGAAGTTTTTATAATTTACAAAGTTCCATTTATTTAATTTTGTTGTTGCTATGATTGCCATTGAGGTTTTCTTCATAAATTCTTCACCGAGCCCTATATCTAGAAGAGTTTCTAACATTTTCTTCTTACATTCTCATGGTTTCATGCCTTACATGTAAGTCTTTTATCCATCTTGAATTAACTGTTGTGAGTCATCAGAGATATGGATCATTTTATTGCATAACATCAAACAGGAGGAACTCCCAATTCATTTTATGAAGCCAGTACGAAAGTGACACCAAAGCCAGGAAAGGGCATAACCAACCAAACAAAAAAAGCATAAGCCAATATACCTTATGAATATAGATGTAAAAATCCTCAATAAAATATTAGCAAACCAAATTCAACAGTGTATCAAAAAAATTGTCCACCATAATCAAGTGGGTGTCATCCCAGGGATGCAAGGATGATTCAACATACAGAAATCAATAAATATGATTCACCACATAAACAGAAGCAAAAACAAAGACTATATGATCATCTCAATAGATGCAGAGAAAGCATTCCAAAAATTTAGCACCCTTTCATGATAAAAACCCTCAAGGAACTACACAAAGAAAGAACATATTTCAAAATTATAAAAGCCGTATATGATGAACCCATAGTCAACATCATACTGACTGGGAAAAAGTTGAAAGCATTCCCACTAAGAACTGGAGCAAGAGAGGGGTGCACCGTCACCTCTTCTATTCAGTACAGTGCAGGAAGGCAAGAGAAAGAAATCCAGATTGGGAATGAGGAGGTTAAACTACAGCTTTTTGCTGACAACACGACCTTATGTGTAGAAAACCCCACAGACTCCACCAAGAGACTCCGGGAATTGATAAATAAATTCAAAAAAGCCTCTGATTACAAAATCAATGTAGAAAAATCAGTAGCATTCCTACACACCAATAACAATAAATCTGAGAGTCAAATCAAAGACTCAATGCCATTCACAATAGCCATAAAGCAGATAAAATACCTTGGAATGTGCTTAACCAAAGAGGTGAAAAATCTCTACCAAGAGAATGATGAAACACTGAGGAAAGAGACCACAGATGACACAAACAAGTGGAAAAATACAGTATGCTCCTGGATCAGTACAATCGACATAGTCAAAATGACCATACTACCCAAAGTGTTTATAGATTCAATTCAATCCCCAACCAAATAGCAACATTGTATTTCACAGATTTAGAAAAAATAATTCTGTGCTTCGTTTAGAACCAGAAAAGAGCCCAAATAGCCAAAGCAATCTTAAGCAAAAAGAACAAATCTGGAGGCACCACACTACTTAACTTCCATCTATACTACAAGGCTATAATAATCAAAAAAGCATGGTATTATCACACGGAAACCTACACCAACGGAAAGAACAGAGAACCCAGATGTAAAACCATCCACACACAGCCAACTATCTTTGACAAAGCATACAATAATATACATTGCGGACAATTTGATAATTTTTCTTTTCTTTTCTTTCCTTTCCTTTCCTTTCCTTTCCTTTCCTTTCCTTTCCTTTCCTTTCCTTTCCTTTCCTTCCCTTCCCTTCCCTTCCCTTCCCTTCCCTTCCCTTCCCTTCCCTTCCCTTCCCTTCCCTTCCCTTCCCTTCCCTTCCCTTCCCTTCCTTCCTTTCCTTCCTTCCTTCCTTCCTTCTCTGTTTCTTTCTTTTTTTCTCTTTTTCTTTTAAATTGCCATCCTATTGTACCCAGGAAGACAGCTCATAATGTAGACAAAAGTATTGCATTACGAATCAGCGTTCCAACAGATACTTGGTCTATCTCTTGTTTCTCTTCTGGGGGAGGACCTACGGTGGCCCTGATTTGACACATATTTCATTTTCTATTAAATAAACATGAATTCAGTAGCCATCACTGGAATAGATATTCATATACACAAACACACACATCCGTTTTTCCTGCAATTAGGAAAAGGTTTTCCTTATTCTTTGTCTTTTTTGCCTTTTCTTTCTACTTCATCCCATTTTTGCCTCTTTTTCTACTTCATCCCATTTTCTCTTCCCATTTACCCCTAAAATCCTTGGTACATTTATAATTGACTCACACTCTGATTTAAGCAGATTAAACACTTTCTACCTATTGTGTGTAAACATTTACAAGAATACATAGAATTACTCTCTTATATGACAAGAAACTCTCTCTTATCTACTCTTTTACCTGCTTCTGTTGCTATTGTGGGTATAAGCTACCTGCTATTTTTTTGGTCTCTTGAGATCTTGTAATTGCTTAGAAACTATCTTGAAGCTATGGCTGGAATTTAAATTAGAATCTTGTAACTAGGGGGTTCAGCCAATCTCACACTCTATTAAGTAAGCATTTTACTGAGGTATAAACCAAATTTGACACACAATAAAATAAAATATTGGAGGTTAAACTACATAGAAACAGTAGGAATGTATCCAATGTTGTATATGTCATGTAACAAACATGTTATCTAAAATCCATTAGCTATGGAAATTAATGTAGCTGGTTAACAATTTACAAAATAATTAGAATCTTTTGTAGTGCTATACACTAAAAGTAATTTAAGATGCATCACAAAGTCAAATCCAGAAGCCAAAAACATAAAATGATATATAATCTAGAGATGAAGAAAATCTCTCTATGTAAATAAATACCAAAGAGAGAAATCATAAAAGAATATTTTGATTGCATATTCACATGTTAAATACCAACAACAACAAAAAAAAGATTACGAAGTTGAAGGGCAAACTAAAAACCAGGAGAAATTTACAACATAAAAGACTATGTTTAACATATGTCAAATATAAATAGCTCTTCCAAGCTCTTCTAAATCTATAAGAAAAAATTATCACAGTGGAAAATTTGCCAAAGAATGTTATCAGGAAGTTTGCAAAATAAAACTTACTAATAATGGTCAATAGAGCTACGAAAGCATGTTTGACTCATTGGAAAATATAATGAAGTACTGTTATTACTGAACAAATTGGCAAGTTATCCTTTTTCCTCCTTTCACAGTATCATCCACTGTTATTAAGGGTATAGTGAAATTAGGCATGCCTATCGTCCTAGCAGGAGTATAAAATGGTATGTCTTTCCTGGAGGAAAAAAAATAAATCTGTGACAAGAAGGGATTAGTTAAATAAATATTGAAGCACAATAAGATACTATGTAGCCATTGCAAATGAGTCTCCATATACATACCCACACCAAATTAACAACATATTGCAAGGGGAAAATCAAGGCACAGAATAGTATTAAACTGTGGTCTCATTTTGGCACCTAACACATTTGCTTATTTTTATTTCTCGAACCTACCTTTTCCTCAGAATTTCCTGGAATGTTTGCTAAAATGTGTTCTCAGTCTACCACAGACCTCCCAAACTATAGTCTCCAGGAAAGAGAATAGGAGAATTTGTGATTATCAGGCCCTCAGGTGATTCATACATCAAGAAACTGGGTAAATTCTGATCAAATCTAATGTCCTCTTCTCTTGTGATTTATATCCAAACTGCAGTCCAGGGAGACTCTGGGACCTGTCTCAGGAAACAAATGTTTAGTAGCAGAACAGGAACTAGAATTAAGCGTGCTGTATTCCAGATGAGCAATCTTTCTCCAGAGCACCTGGCTTATTCAGCACAATAGTCTTAAATTTAACTCCCAGCTAACTCCTGTTCCTCTGACAGGTAACAAAACTTCCCAACTCCATTGTTTCACATTCTGTAACAATCTTTCTTTGTTGATAGCAAATGGAAAGTTTTCCATTGCCACCGTTCCCTAGCAATGTGACATTTTCAAACAGTAGCATAAAGCTCTTTAAATAGAAAAGGTCCATTTCCACTCTATCGTGACTCAGTAACAGCCACAGGATTCTTCTCAAACTTTCCTAAAAATGTCATCTTTGGGCTGGACTCAAGAGGAACATTTCAGCCAAGGAGACACATTTTCCACTCTGTCAGGAATGAACGAGCATGGGGTTGGAACACAAAGTGTTTTGCAATCCTCACAAAAGCAATACTTCTCACCAAAACCATGGCAACAACTCCATGAGATGCCATTCAAGCCTGGGGTCTTTCAGGAGCCCCCTTCTAATCGGAGACCTTGCTGAGGACATCACCTGTGTTGGTGAGAACCATCACCCAGCTGCCTATTGGCCCCAGAAGAGAATGGTACCCTACCTAACTAACTGTTGCCATGGAGACACTGCGGGCTGTGATACCGAGCTGAGCATCCCTTATGTTCAGTTACATGGAGGGAGGGGAGCAGGAAATGGGCTTCATATTCTAGTAGCTTCTGATTCTTCATTAAAACAGACCCCCACCACCACCAAATGGGAGCAATGTACTAAAACACAAGGTTTAACATGGCAAAAGTTGTTTTCTCGTCCAAATAGTTCCATTTGGAACTTGTACCCGTGAGACAGAAGTTTAAAGCTCAAAATTATGGGTTGGAAATTTGCTTGTCACTTTACATTTCTATGGCTTTGGGTGAGCATTTATGTCCTCTGGACCTTAGAGTTATGTGTATAACCTGAGGATGATAATACAGACCCCTTCATGATTATCAGGAGCTTTCAATGACATGATTTATATGAAAGCTTCTATCCCTAAGACTGGCACTTTTTAATTCTCAGTAACGATTAGTCCCCTTCAACCTTTGTCTCAGGAATTATCAATACCAGAGAGAGAGGAAAGAAAGAAAAGAAGGGCACAGAAGACAAAGAACTGATCTGTGATGAGTATTTTTTGTTTGTTGGTTTGTTTTTGTTTTTGTGACAGAGTCTCAAGCTGTTGCCCTGGGTAGAGTGCTGTGGCATCGCAGCTCACAGTAACTTCAAATTCTTGGGCTTAAGCGATTCTCTTGCCTCACCTTCCCAAATAGCTGGGACTACAGGTGCCCTCCACAATACCCAGCTACTTTTTGGTTGTAGTTGTCGTTGTTTGGCAGCCCCAGTCCGCATTCAAACCTGCCAGGTCTGGTGTATGTGACTGGCGCCCTGGCCGCTTGAGGTACAGGTGCCCAGCCCTGATCTGTGATGAGTTAACGACTCAACTTCTATTCACCCATGTTCCCTGGGCACCGCACCCTATGTGCTGTGTTACCTCTGTGCCCTCAGTCCTCCCTTCCTACAAAGAACCTAAACTGCCTGCAGGGCCTGGGCACGGCCAATGTTTAAGGCAGTAATGACTTTTTAAAAGGTACACATTAGGCTGGCACGGTGGCTCACACCGGTAGTCCTAGCACTCTGGGAGGCAGAGTTGGGTGGATTGCCTGAGCTCAGGAGGTTGAGGAGACCAGCCTGAGCAACAGCGAGATCCTGTCTCTACTAAAAATAGAGACAAACTAGTCTACTTGAGCCTGAGAGTTTGAGGTTGCTGTGAGCTATGACACCACAGCACTCTACCTCAGACAACAGAGTGAGACTCTGTCTCAAAAATAGAAATAAACTAGTCCACTTGAGCCCGAGTTTGCTGGGACTTATGACACCACAGCACTCTACCCAAGAAAACAGAGTGAGATGCTATCTCAAAAAAAAAAAAAAGAGAGAGAGAGAACACATCAGTGTTTTGATTGCAATCTACAGCTCCCTTGCCTCGTTCGTATTGTGTAACCAGAAACAAATGGGGTGCAGGGTCGGTCCTTCTCCTGAAGCAACCATTATCAACACAAAACGGGAAGGTATTTGATAACTTCAGTAGAGTTTAGAAAGTCGTTAACTCATTACATCCCTCCCAATAGTTCTGTGAAGTTGGTAATTATTATTTGTTTGTAGTTTTACTGTTAACTCTTAGACTCGTAGACACAGAGCCTTACCCCAGGTTACAGAGCTGGGCAGAGTCAAAGGTGAACCTGCGTTTCCCATTTCCAATTCCCTTGACCTTGCTTTCCTTTGGCATTAAGAAAGGCCCGCCTACCTATACTGGGCATGTGGTGGAAGTGACTGTGTGATAAGAGAACTGTCACAATGTCCCTCAATCTTGACAGCTCCCTCCTTTTCAACCTGAAATTCCCAAGAGAGCTGCACAGCGCATTGGGCTTTTCTCTCCTGAGTGGCTCTGCTCCCTCTCCCCGGCACAGGCAAGTGACAGCTCTTAGATTGCAACCCCAGTGGTGTGCAGAGACACTTTCACTCTAGTCCCAAGCTGCATGCAGAAAACCCAGTCCTGGGTCTTCACTGTACTTGATCTGCAGGTTTCTAATACATTTTTAAAAAATCGTTAAACAGGGGACTTCTTCTCTGACAGAAGAGGCTTTCTATTTATTCCTGGATTATGCCCATTAAGGAAACATATCCCTCCTTCTTTGAAGAGATGGGTGCTTAGAAATTGCTACTCTGATCCTAAAATTCATTTTTGAGAAAAGGCATGGAATATAATATGTGTAAAGAATTATAGTTTTTCAAAAAAAGTAAGGTCATGTAAGATTCTCCCTTCCAGAGGTGAAAATCCATGTTAGTGGAGAGTAGTGTAAATAGGGTGGCACTGGGCCAGGAAGAGGCAGACAGACGAGGAAATCCGAGGGGAGAGCCCCCGACTTCTGAGTAAAGAACCACCTGGACATACACATGTGACTCCCAACTCTGATGACAGTGGCCAGAAGAATGCAAAGTAGAACAAAATTGCTTTGGTTCTAGACGTTAAGAAAGATTGACACCCAAATGTCAAAACCATACGAGAAACTTCTGCTGTGATAAAACACGTTAGGATGACACAGAAAAGACTCCATGCACACACTTCCCATCACCTCCCAAAGACAACAGTATGTCCCCAAAGAAGTGAAGCAAAAACTCCACGGATACCTCTCAAATGCAGGAGGCTGGAACTGGAGTGGGGAGAGGCATGGGCCGGAAAGCAACCCCGGCACAGGGCACGTTTAGCCACAGTGGCATGGTAGAGGTTTGCCAAGAGCTTTGGGGACGCCAGAGGCCACAGCAAGCTGTGGGCAGGGAGGGCTGGGGGAGCTACTCAGCAAAGCACAGAATGGACCACGCCAGGGCAGAGGACACGGTGGCCGGATTTCCATCTGCAGCGTCAGGGCTCTCCTAGCTACAGACAGGGCTGTGCTCGTTCAAGTTCGACCTCTGGCATGGAAAATTTGCCAGAGCTGGAGGAGAAGCCACTCAGGGCCAAATTCCACCACTCTGATCACCCTGGACGTAGCTCTCAGGCCACTCCCTTTAGATGTAAAGCAGCCAGGTCTCCAGCTTCAGAGGAGGGGATTACAGCAGCCTCCACGTGGTAAGAGTGACATGCCCAAGGGCAAGGGGGAGCCCAGCCACACTCCGGTAGGGGGAAGAAAATCAGAAAAGCTTTCAGGAGCGCTGTTGTCATATGTACCAATGCCTTCAAATGTGACATTTCCTATGACCAAAGTGTTTTTCTAGGAGTGATTCTTAAAGTAATATCAAAGGTGGAGCTGAAAATTTACAAAAAAATGTCCACTGCTATTTTTAACGGTAAAAACTTGGAAACAAACTAAGTATCCAATAATGTCCATTTGGTTCATTGACCTGCAGAATAATCCAAACATAAAAATAGAGAAATATTCTGGGCTGGACGCAGTGGCTCACACCTGTAATCCCAGCACTTGGGAGGCTGAGGTGGGTGGATTGCCTGAACTCATAGGTTCAGACCATCCTGAGCCAGAGCGAGACCTCAACTCTAAAAATAGCCGAGTGATGTGGCGGGCGCCTGTAGTCCCAGCTACTTGGGAGGCGGAGGCAAGAGAATCACTTAAGCCCAAGAGTTTGAGGTTGCTGTGAGCTGTGACGCCACAGTATTCTACCAAGGGTGACAAAATGAGACTCTGTCTCTACTTTGCACTTTCTGGCTGGGGCCTGGTTTGAACCTGCCACTTCCGGTATATGGGGCCAGCGCCCTACTTTTGAGCCAAGCCACAGACGCTGCCCAAGACTCTGTCTCAAAAAAAAAAAAAAAGAAAAGAAATATTCTGCAACTAGTAAAATAGCATCACTTGAAGGGTATTAAGTGACATGGAAATTATAGATTACTAAATGATAGATTACTAAGGGCAGCTAATGAGAGAAAACTTACAATGTGATCCTACGTATACATGTAGACCTCAACTTCATGAATTGCAGTATTAATAAGAGTTCTCTCTAGTTCAGAGGTGATGTCTCCATCTGTTAGGGCTGCCATACAAAATGCCATGAATTGGGTTACTTATAAGCCACAATAAATGTATTTCTCTTGAGCCTGGGAAGACCAAGATGTAGGTGCAGGCAGATTCAGTGTTTGGTGAGGCCCCCTTCCCAGGTCGCAGAGGTCACCTTCTTGCGGCTTCTTCCCAGGCTGTAAGGGGGAAGGCAGCTTCCCAGGCCTCTTTCACAAGGGCACCAACCCCACCTTCGAGAGCTCTGCCCTTGTGACCCGATCACCTTCCCAAAGGCCCCATCTCCTAACACTATCAACTTAGGGTTTAGGATTTCAGCATACAACTTTTGAGGGGGACACAAACACTCAAAACACAGCACATGAGTGCTTTTGCTCCTGGAAGTTTTTCTATATTTTGCAGCCTTTACCATTGAGCACGTGTTGTTTTTGCTTTTCACTACTTTACCCCTTTGTCCTACATTCTAAAAGCACGGTTCAGCATAATTTTCTTTTGTTCTGTTAGCTTCCTAATTCATTGTTAGCTATATTCATCCAGATACTCAGCCACCCACTTGAGTTTGCTTATTTCAATGAACTAAATTTACTTTGATCTTTATTATATTTTGAATGTTTTATTTGTGGTAAAGTAACACAATGTAAAATTTGCCATCTTTATTATTTTTAAGGGTAATTCAGTGACATTAAGTACGTTCACATTGTCGTGTAACCACCACTAATCTTGCAAAACTGAAGCTCTGTACTGCCCACTTCTCTGCCCCAGCCCCTGGAAACCACCGTTCTACTTTCTGTCTCTGTGAATTTGACGTAGCTAGGTGCCTCATATAAGTGGAATCGTACAGTGTTTGCACTTATTTCACTTAATATATTCGGAAGGCTCTTGTGTTGTGCAACACGTGTCAGAATTCCCTTCCTTTTAAAGCTGAATAAGATTCCATTATATTTATCAGCCACATTTTGTTTCTCTGTCCATCTATCTGTAGAGAGTTGGTGTTGTTTCCGTATCTGGCTATTGTGAATAATGCCTTCATGAACATGGGTGAGGGATGAAAAATGACCTATTGGGTGCGACAGTATTCAGGTGATAGTTACCACTAATAGCCCAGAATTCATCACTCTGTGATATGTCCGTGTTAAAAATCTAGAATTATACTCCATCAGTCTGTTGAAATTTAAAAAAAAAAAAAAGAGAGAAAACAAGAAATAGTACAAATGGGAGCTTAGAGCCTAAAAATGAAGAGGTTGACATTACAAATCAGTAGGCAAAGGAGGTTTTTTTAAGTTTACGTATTCAACATTTATTAATAACATAAAATAAACAAAACACTTTGGGATTTCTTTATTTTTGTTCTTGAGACAGTCTTACTCTGTCACTCTGAGTAGAGTGGTATGGTGTCATAGCTCACTGCAACCTCAAACTCTTAGGCTTGAGCAACCCCAAAGGAGATTTTTTTTTTTTTTAATAAAAAGCATTTACAGGCTTGGCGCCTGTAGCTCAGCAGCTAGGGCGCCAGCCACATACACCGAGGCTGGAGAGTTTGAACTGGCCTGGGCCTATCAAACAATAATATCAACTACAACAACAAAATAGCCTATGTTAAGCGTTAGGCTCAGGAAGAGCCAGAACCTTGGAGAAGAGAGTTTGTGTGGGGGATAGCGCTTGCGTAGAAAAAGACGTCGAAGGCCAGAATAAGGAATCCCTGTAGGACACTGCACAAAGCAATCTCATGAACCCGCAGTTTAGGGAAATTAGTTTAGTAATGCTATGTAAATGCACTGCTACTAATAAAGGTGTGAGATGATCTAGTCTAGATCTGATTTGGTGACTCTTAACTTTTGTAAGTCCCAGAGACTTACTAAAATCTCATAAAAGTGATAAATCAGTCCATAGAAGTCTACACACACACATACATACACGGGAGCATCGTTTTTGCATACAGCCTCAGGGAATTAATGGAGCTCTTGAAGACAAAGTTCTTTGGGGAAATTTATTTTGCACTCAGGAAAACTGAATTTATCTCCCCAACTATACATTGTGGCCATGAGAATAATAACCGTCCTTTTCACCACTGTATGCCAATGGCAAGCAATGTCTTTCCCATGGTAGGTGATTGAATATGTGTTAAATGATTGAGTGAATGCTTTCAATCTAACTGTAGAAAACTCTGCAAATTATTAACCAAAAAAAAAAAAAGAGTATGGAAATGAATGATGCCAGTTGATTTCTTCATATTGGATGCACAGAATACATTTTGTCCTCTCCTGGCTCCTCTGTAATACTATTCTTCTGCTGTTTATAATGTAATTTGTCTCCCTACTTCTTTTTACCTGCCCTTCTCCTTCTCTGACAATGTCTACTGCTAACAGAGAGCCTACTAAAAATGATGGGAGACAATCTAGCCTAGATCTGAATTGGTGATTCTTAACTTTTGTAAGTCCTGAAGACTTACATGAAATCTGAAAAAAGTCATAATCAGATTTTAGGAATTCTGCGAAAAGGTTTTTGAGCTCTACCTACTTAAAGATGATGCCCCAAATCTATGTCCTAGTCCTGACCTCTCAGTCTGTCTCCAATCCCACTTCTCAGTTGCTTCTGAGGAGCTTTATTTATCATTTATCAGTACCCCCAAATTTCATATTGTCTAAAATGAAACTTATCATGTTTTCAGACTTCTTTTCAACCTCATTATAATGGAACCCTAATGCATGGCCTCAGAACCTAACATTTTTAAGCTTTTGGATTAGAGATGCTTAAATTTTGGAGGCCTGGGCTCTGTCCCGAAATTCTGTTGGATCCTATAGACTGCTCCCAAGGAAAGAAGTGCACATTTGCTGACATAGTCGCGCACACGAAAAGTTGAATTCTCTACAGCCCATCTCAATGTTCCAGGCTAACAACTCCTTTGGTAGACAGTGACACATATTTCTATTCCCCTCCTATCTCCACATTCTTCCATTTTTTTTTGTTGTTGTTCAAAATGTTTTTCATATTTTTCTCTTTCATTTCTATGTCTACTGGCTTCATCCAACTCAATTTAAGTCAAAATAGCTAAATGCCCAGAGAACTTCAAGAGTCTTCTAATGGGAAGATTCTAACAGTAAGAGAGGTCCATAAGCTTTTTTCTGTGTTGTATTAAGACCCACGACAATGAAAGACAAACTCATTAAGAATTCTTGGTTAGAACTGGTGTAATGTGTAGAATGTTTTAATTGACAGAGAACTTGGAAAACAACTGATTCCTATCACAACATTTTTATAGAATTCAGCAATAAAACCTTCTGAGACTGGATATTTTTGTATATGTATATAGGGGGATAATAAATGCAATTTATTTAATAAATATAAACTTACTCAGAATTTATGTTTTTCCTCTCTTAATTTTGATATGCTGTGGTTTTCAAAAAATTTTCTACTTTACTGAAGTTGTTGAATTTATTGGCACAAATTTGTTAGTGATATTCTCTTATCTTTTTGTTGTTGTTGTTCCTGAGACAGAGTCTTACTATGTTGCCCTGGATAGAGTGCTGTGGCGTCATAACTCACAGGCAACTCATGTTATCTTTTTAATGTCTTTGGTATGTAGCTACAACCCATTTTTTAATTCCTGATATTCATAAATTTTATTCTTTTCTTTCTTAATCAATCAGTCTAGTTAGAGGTTTGTCAATTTTGTTGATCTCTGCAAAGCACTAGCTTTTGGCTTTGTTGATTTTATCTGCTACATGTCTGTTTTCTACTTTAAAGATTTGTGCTATAATCTTTATTTTTGTTTAACTCCTATTTACTTTGGCCACACTTTTTCAGATTCTTAAGGTAGAATATTAGTTCATTGATTTAAAGACTTTCTCCTTTTTTAATATAAGCATTTAAAACTCTAATCTAATTACGTTTCCCTCTAATCACTGCTTTATCTGTATCTTATAAATTGTTAATATGCTACTTGCAATGTGGGATACATTTTAATATGTTATATATTTATTACCATCCAGTTTAAAGTATTTTTAATTTCCCTTGTGATTTCTTCTTTTACCCATGCATTATTTAGAAGTATATTGTGAAGTATTTTCCTTAGCAGCGCATTGCCTTAGATTTGTAATTAATGTCAATATGATCAGAGAATATACTTTATGTGATCTCAATTATTTCAAATTTATTTTTACGAAACTTGTTTTATAAGTTCAAAACTTGGTGAATATACCACATGTGCTTGAAAGAACATTTATTCTGTACTTGTTGAGCATATTGCTCCACAAAATTCATTTAATCAAGATGTTTGATATTGCTGTTCTAATTCATATGGCTTTAGTGATGTTATTCATTCTATCAACTGTTGAGAGAGGAGTCTTAAAATCTCCTGCTTTGACTTTGAAATTCTTTGAAATTTGACTTTAATTCTGTTCATTTTTAATTCTGTTCATTTCACTCTGTTCAAATTTTTGCTTCATGTGTTTTGAGGTCCTATTATTTGGTGCATATCTATTTATTCATATAATTGCTTTGTCTTCCTGACAAACTCTCCCTTTTATAATTATGAAATGTCCATCTCTAGTATTACTCTGAGTTGAAGTCTATGTTATCTGATATTGGTAAAGTTACTCGAGCATTTTTATGCTTACTGCGTGTACAGTATGTCTTTTATCCACTTTTGGCCAACCTGACTCTTTATCTATTATGTGTGTCTCTTTCAGACAACAGATAATTGAATATTTCTTTCTTTTTTTTTTAATTCCTTCTGATAATCTCTATTTTACTTTAGTGTTTTGACTATTACAATTTAAAGTAATTACTGATGTGATTATATTTAGAGCTAGCATTTTATTATTAGTTTTTTTGTTTGTTCCTTTACCTTTGGTTCCCATCTTTCACCTTTCTTACTTTATTTTTGATTATTTAGTAGTTTTTAAACATTGCACTTGAATGTACTGAGTTTGAAGTTTTTTTTAGTTTAATTTCTGTTGTGTTTTTGTTTATTAAAGAATGCTTTAAGGATTACAACGTAATCATCAATCTTGCACGATCTACTTATATTTAACTTTACCCCACTGCATGCAAAGCGTAGTAACTCTGCAGTCACAGGGGCTCTTTATGTCATAGCTGGCATCTGGCATCTGTATTCCATTCACGTGCCTTATGAGCATCTCAAGACAACGTAATAATTTTTTCTCTAATGAGTTATATATGTATATATATATTCTTAAAATGAAGTAGAAAAATAAAAATATTTCCTATTGGTTCAGATCTTTGCCATTTATGACACTCTTTGTTGATCCCTGAATATCCATGTGCTCTTCTGGTACCATTTCCCTTCAGCCTGAAGAATTCATTTAAGCATTTCTTGCAAAGAAGTCTGCTGGCAAGAAATTATCGTATTTTTCTTAGCCTTGTTTTTTCTTCAGCTTCATTCCTAGAGGACGTTTTCTATTGCTGACAAATTTTTGTGTGTGTGTTTCCACTTTTGTTTCTGTTTTGCTTTTCATCTTCCAGCTTCTATGGTTTCTGAAGAAAAGTCTGTGCTTATTTAAATCAATATTTTCCTTTCTGCATTGTGTTTTCCCTACCTATTTTTAAGATTTTTCTCCTTGTCGCTGATTTTTAGCCATAGGATTACTATGTATCTAAGTGTGGTTTTCTCTGAACATGTTTGGTTTGGGATTTTCGAACTTTTCAAGTCTGTAAATTTATTTCTTTCACAAAATTTGGGGAGTTTTTAGCCATTATTTCTTCCTCTGCTCTTCTTCTGGAACTTTAATTACCTGATGTTAGAGTTTTAGATACTGTCACACGGGCCCCTGAGGCTCTGTTCAGTTTTTTCTTTTTTCTCTTGTTCATTCTGATCTATCTTCAAGTTTAAGACTCCATCCTTTGTTATTCTTCTGTTAAGAATATCCAATAATTTTTTAATTTCAGATACTACACTAAGTTTTAGGATTTCCGTTTGGCTTCTTTTTTATAAGTTCTATTTGGCTTCTAAGATTTTTCTCCTCCTTCTCATTTCTAGTCTGCTTTCTTTTACTTCATTGAACACAGTTGAAAAAGTTGAAATTGACTACTTTAAAGTCCTTGTCTGATAATTCCAACATCTGGTTCATCTTGCGGTTAACATCTATTTACTGTCTTTTTCATTTACAAACGGGTCATATTTTCCTAGTTTTTTTGTGCATGATTTTAGATTGTATGTTGGACGTTGTGAGACTTACATAGACTCTGAGTTCCATTATAGTACTCTGGAAAACACTGACTTTTTTTTTTTTTTTAATTTTTGGTGTGGGTTAATAAATGTAAAAACAAATTGAGTATTTGTAAAAAAATATTAATAAAA
>CAUYRH010148676.1:0-21812 GCA_963574655.1 Perodicticus potto | reverse complement strand
TTTGTTGAATATTGTTCTAAAAGTTACTAAAAGTTATTTTCACAATGAAGATGGTATAATATAGATTATGTGGTAGTATAATTTAAAGCTTTACCTTTAAATCCTAAATCACTATTCATAAAATTTCACTTTTTTTTTTTTGCACATGGCCCTTTTCTAAGCCAATTGAACACATAAAAATATTTTGTTTTGATTTAGATTTAATAAAACATACAATATGTCAACATAAAAAAAAAATCTAAATTCTCAGTACTATTTTCCTGTAGAGTTCAAGGGCAGGTCCTCTCCCATTGGGATAAAGACATACAGAAATACTATGGTTATCTATGCCTGAGAAATTTTATTATTGAACATAAACTTTATACAGTTAAGTCAGTTGTTTGAGATGAAAGTATTACTGGTACCCAAGGGCAAAATGGGTTCAAAGTACTACTACCTTTATTTGCTAACATGATTTGTAACGAACAGACACTGAACTCTTACAGAATATATGTATTCCTACAAATTACTGCTGAACATTTTTATCCAGTGAATACCCTGAGAAAGCCTGTTTGCTACAAAGATTGAGAAAATGTCCACACTGTTGGGAAAAGTGATAGAATCTATAATCTTTCCCCCAGGATATCCTCCTATTTTTCATATCCACATGTTATCAACCTTTTAAAGAGCAGTGTGATTCCTCCTTCTTCAAAATACCTTCTATTCCCTGCCTCTTAGGAACCTATATTCCACAGTATCTTGTCCCCTTTCAGGAATGTGCAGAAACTGACATTATGGAGTAACATAAGACCCAGGCATTCTGTGAGGTAATTCTCTATCCTCCACACTCCCAGATCTTCTCCTAAAGTCAGCATCAAAGACAGTGCTACAGGACATCAACAAAGAAGAATATAGGCTTTATAGAAACCGCAAAGACTAAAGAGAATGAGAAACTTCCACTCCTAGGAACCCTATTTTTCCTTTAGGCTTCTGGACTCTTTTTCATAGCGTCCAAAAGAATAAATTTTATTTTATTAAGTTTTAATGTTTTGGAAGACTTAAGCAACAACTCTTAAGTAAATTATTTGGGAAGTTTGAAATAAACAGTTTACATAAATGACAAATTTATCATTCACTGAAAGGACAAATGACATAATAGTTAGCATACTAAAAATAGCCTTTAAATAAAGCAAAAGAACTCTAATGTATTCCTATCAATCCAGCAGGGTAACTGTTTATTTTGTCTATCAGAGCTCCTGTACCTCACTGTCATAATGGTTGCAAGAATAAGAACTTACTGCTGCCATATCCTTGATAAGTTTAATGATGATCTCTGAGATCTGGGGAGGAGTTGAGCCCTTCATCCACCAATGACTTTCACCTCGTCGAAGATAACTACAAAGAAAAATCAGCATTTATAAACCAATAAACTTATCAGTGGTATTTGTTACCAATGAAAAAGATGAGAATATTATTTCAACATGTAGCATCTTAAATTTTTAAATGAATGGATCAATTAAAACATTTTAAAAGACATTTAATCAAAACATTACCCAAAATCTATTTCTTCAATACCAAGAGAGTAGCTAATCTGATTTACATTTCCTTTCAAATATTTGCGCACTATTTTTGTTTTCATCTTCTGGAAGTGTAGTCCATAGAACACAACCTATTCATTTCTAGTACACACGAAGATAATAAAAACCTTGTACCAGAATACAAACCAGCCATGTCACTAAGCACACTAATGTTTAGTTCAGGTGACATTTTTTCCCTGGGAAGTCTATCTACATGAAGAAAGTGATATATATTCTCATGTCATCTGCTTATTGTCATGGATTGGCCCTATGGATTAGCTCTACTGTAAAAGTCTCTAATTTTCCACCATTACACATTACAGAACATCCTTGCAAATATATCTTTGTGCAAATGTATAACATTTTAGAAGTAGAACTGGTGGGTAAAGAGATAATGCATATTTTAAAAATAATTAGATATTATCAAACTGACATCTAAAAAGTCTGCAGCAAATCACAGTAGGTAAAAATATCTATTTCCTCACAATACTGCCAAAACATCAAAGATATTTTGTAATTGTTTTAATCTAAGTTTCTCTGATTCATCATGAGGTGTTTCTTCATTTTTTTACTGGCATTTCTAATTTTTTCTCTTTGAACTCACTGTTCTTGTTGTTTATTTTTCTGTTAGCTATTTGCCTTTTTCTTATTGATTTGTAGTCATTCCTGTAATATTATGTCTAATAATTCAGTGCCTATTACATAAATTTAAATATTTTTTCTGAACGAGTTACTTAAAACATTTAAATAATATCTAGCATGTTTTCATTTTTATATAGCCCAACCTATAAGTCTTTTCCTATATCACTTTGTGTTTTGTTTAATGTCTTCCCAAATTAAAGATTATAAAAATATTCTTCCATAATGTGTTCTAGTAGTTTTTGTGTGTGTGTTGTTGAGATAGGGTCTCACATTGCTGCCTGGGCTAGAGTACAGTGCTCATCATAGCTCACTGCAACCTCAAACTCCTGTGCTCAAGAGATCCTCCTGCTTCAACCTCTACAGGCATGCTCCTGTAGTTGGGACCATCACCACACCCGTTAAAAAAAAAAAAAAAAAAAAAAAATATATATATATATATATACACACACACATATATATATGCATATATACATGTATTTATTTATTTTCAAGATGAGGTCTTGCTATATTGCTCTACCACACCCAGTTAAAAAATATACATATATATATTTATTTATTTTTCTATATTTTTTTTTGGAAATCATTGAGGGTACAAAGAGCCAGGTTATATATATTTTTTAGAGATGGATCTTGCTATGTTGCTCAGGCAGGTCTTGAACTACTTCTGGGCTCAAGAGATCCTCCTACCTCGACCTCCCAAATTGCTAGGATTCTAGATTTGAGCACCATGTCCAGCCACACATCCTTTTAGAATTTTAAAAGGTAAATACATAAAGCTTTAAACGAGGTTTACTTTATTCCCCTGTGTTTGTTTATTTATTTTTATTGTGTTAAAAACATGTTAACATAAAACTGAAGTTTACTTTTGCATATGATATGAAGTAGAGGTCTATAATACTTTTCAACGTAGATATCCAAATACTCTTACAACATATATTTGGCCTACTTTCTGTTCCTCCTTAATTTCTAATTGCAAATGACATTTTTAACATATATGACATTCCTTTTACACATAGGTCAGTTGTTAATATATTTCATTTGGTCAGTACGCCAAAAAGGTAGAATTTGAAATCATGTCTTTTTATTCAGTTTTAATTCTCTGAACAGTAGCTCACTCTGTTCTGTTTTGATACTAAGACAGAGGCAATAACTAACCTGGAATTGAAAATCATTGGAAGAGTCACTGTTGTGACTCCTTTGCCCACAGTGGTACCAGCTGTTCCTGTGATGGTGGTTCCTTTGGCTTTTAGCTGTACAGTGAGTGCTTTGGCAATGCATCCTAGAAACATGTCCAAGATACCCAGCTTATTCCAGTCTCCTTTTTCTGTTGAGTGAAGGATATCACTGATATCTGCTGGGGGAAGAGATTTCACTCCTATGATACTGGCCAGACGACTAGGGGTCACTTCCGGCAAAACTCGTCTTAGTAAAGAGGTCACCTGTTAAGAAAATAAAAGAAAAGAATTGCATTTAAATAATGATGTTTTAAGGTTTTCATTTTTTAATGTACCTAACTACCATTCTACAATTGCAAAATCTTTGAAAGGTAGAGAAATATAATTCAAATGTTATTTTTGAGAAGGGCAGAAATACAATCTAAACAATCAAAATATAAAAAAATATGAAATAAACAAAGAAACATACTATAAACAAATACATGAAATAAAATCTTAATTTCTGGGGTGGTAATTATTAACCCCAGGTTAGCAAGAAAAAATATGTCTTAAATTTTTGGTCAGGACTAAATAACACTATGTATTTCACAGTACTAAGGCTGTGAGTAGCCAGAATACTCTTTAGCACAACCCATTAGTAAAATGGAATGTATTTTGCTCTTCTATACTCTAGAGTAAAAAAAAAAAAAAAATATAGGCACCCCCCCAAAAAGAACATAATAAAAAACAGAAATCTATACTTAAGGCCCTTAGGTAATTCCTTTTGCGTTGCAGTAATTAACAATATTTCAAGCGATAAAAGAAATGGAAAGGTGGTAGAATATTCAGTCACCTGTCTCTGGACTCTAGGGGAGGCTGTGTGAAGCAGTGAAAAAAGATCCTGAAGTAGAGTTAGCTGCTGAGCCAGGTACTGTCGACCCACATTTGAGCCACTCAGTGCCAAAACCATGGAGAGCAGCTCAAAGCAGTAGGCATCAGAGGAAGCGTCTTCGTCATTTGGCTGAGAATTGGCATTTTCTTTGCTTGATATGGCATGCTCCCATTCTTCACGGACCCTGGTGGCTTCCATGCGAATAGCTTGGACGATGTGAGCACATACCTATTTAAAGACAACACAAAATGAAAAATGGAAGTCTGATTTACTACTACTAGTAAAATAAAACAAAAAATCAAGACAACAGTATTATAAGTCAATGCTCAATTTAATATTCTTCCTCTCAGTTAATTCTCTATCATACCATTCTCTTAATTCATCTTAAAAACAATGAAGTAAAACTAGGGAACTCTAATACAAATATGAATATTTAAATCAACTACTAAGTAGAAACTGATCATATACAAGTTACTGATGCTTCTGCCTATGGTTTATTTATTAGTATACACACAAAATCACCAGTGTTAATCACTTTTAAAGCACATGTTAAAAATAGACTATTTAAACGTATCTGTCTATAACGTGCTTAATAATTGACGGTAATCACGATATAATTTACAGTAATTTTTCTTCTTTGGTGATATATAAAATAACAGCACCTTTTATAATTGAAGGCACGTGAGAATCAACAAAATGCTGTTAAAAATGTAAAGCACAAAAGAATTCATGCTGTCATTTATTTAAAAAGATTTAATGGTACTGAAAGTTAAAACAGGCTAATTTAAAAATCAACATAACTTTTGAGTTATTTTTAGGTTATTTAGCACCACATGATATGAATAATCTAGTGCCATTCCCTCACCAGGTTATATTTAAAATATTAATACTAGTTCAGTAAGCTCAGTAAAATAAATAAATGAATACATGAAAAGGAACACATGAAATGCAAATAAAATATGATAGAGCTGGATATATGACATCAAAATAGAATGTTCCTATAACATAGAGCAGCAAGGTAAGAAGATTAACATTCACAACAAAATCTTTAAAGTGATACAGGTATGCCAAGGTACTCATTCCTCTCTAGAAAAAGGCAGACATTATGTAGAATTTATGAAGGAGACAGCATATAAAAAGCCTTCATAAATTATAGAAAACACTTCATACCCTAAAAGCAAACAAAACAACTGATAAAGAAAATATTAACTAACCTGTTTTTGTAAGTTAGTCAGTTTACTCCTGCTGAATATGATCCCAACCATATGTTCTTTCAGGTCAGCATCTGATGTTGCCTTTATATAGACAAAACAGAGAAGGAAGCAGGCTCTTTATACAAAATTTGCATATTTGACATTTCAAAGTATCTTGAGAAATAATTTTGCAGATTATTTTAGAAGAGTTTATTTTAAACTGAGCCTTATGACACTACAGATAAAGTCTGAAGAAATCATCATTTGGCCAACGTGACTGTAACAAGAATAAAATTTCAGAACATAAGAAATCTACAGAAGTATATTATTGTTTCACAAATTTATTTAGTGTAATGAATTTGAGTCATGTCTATTAAATCTATTTCTAAATTGTGAACATTAGTAGGTCACATTGGACATTGAACTATTTGAAGAATCACCAGGAAAATAAAAGATTAAAAGAAAAATATCCTAACAAAATTCTGTGATGATGGTAGTTTAAAGTATTCTAACACCAATGGTTATCAAAGAAATATCTCAAAGGAAGAAAACTAAAGGTTGACATTTTATAATGCTTATTATGTATCTTACTTAATCTTCACAATGACCTTATAGGTAAGTTCTAATATTCTGCCTGTAAAACATGTAAGAAAAGTGAAGCAAGTCACTCTTTAAGAATCAAAATGGGGTGGTGCCTGTGGCTCATCGAGTAGGGCACCCTTCACTATACCGAAGGTGGCAGGTTCAAACTCGGCCTCGGATGAACTGCAAAAACAGAAAATAGCCCGGCATTGTGGTGGACACCTGTAGTCCCAGCTACTCAGGGGGCTGAGGCAAGAGAATCACCTAAGCCCAGGAGTTGGAGGTTGCTGTGAGCTGTGTGATGCCACGGCACTCTACCGAGGGCAATAAAGTGAGACTCTGTCGCTACAAAAAAAAAAAGAATCAAAATGATTCTTGGTTTCACATTTCATAGGATGGAGAGCCACAGAACAATGTCCCTACCACCTTAAAAATGAAGAAAAAGCTGCTAATCTATAAAACTGCAACTTTTTTGAGGCCCACCAGAGCGTTGAGATCACCCACTAGGCAAACTGAATTCCAAACAGACATACCCATATTCTAAGACAATTCATAACTCTTCATTCAGTATTTGAGAAATAGTAAATAAGCAGACAGAACAACAACCAGTAAGGCTCCTGAAGACTTGGACAATAATAATAATATTGACCAATGTGAACTAATTTATATTTATAAAACCCATCATAGAACAGCAAAGTTCATATTCTTTTCAAGTACACCTGGATAGTCACTAAAATAGATCATATTATTATAATCCAAATCTTAAACAAATTTTAAAAGGATTAAAATTACACAAAGTATACTGTTTGACTATAATGGAATTAAACTAGAAATTAACAGTAGAAGGTTATTAGGAAAATCTGCAAACATTTAGAAATTAAACAAGATTCTTCTAAATTACCCAGGGGACAAAGAAGAAATTAAAACATGAATCAGAAAATATTTTTAAGTGAATGAAAATGAAAACATAATGAACCAAAATTTGTGAAACTCAGCAAAAGCAGTGCTTAGAAGAAAACAGCAGCAACATTTAATCTGAGAAAAGAAAAGTCTCAAGTCTGTGATCTAATCTTGGATTTTAGGAAACAGAATAAGAGAACAAATAAAATGCAAAGCAGACAGATGGAAAGAAAAACATATGGTCTGAAGTCTTTATTAAGATAAATAAAAATAGAAGAGAACCAATAAAAATAGCCAGTTCTGAAAAGATTAAATTGATGCATCTTCCCAAATATAAGAAGATATATATATCACTCTAGATTCTGTCAATATTAAAAAGATAATAAATCTTACGAACAACAAATAAATAAAAGATAATAAATATTATGAACAACATAGGCCAACAAATTCAGCAACTTAGATGAAATGGACAAATTGCTTGATGCCAAAACTACTGAAGCTTACTCAAGTACAAATAGATAACTGAAATCGTTCTGCATGTATTAAAGGAAATGACTTCGCAGAATACAGCACACCTTTTTTTTTTTTTTTTTTTTGCTACTTACATACTAGCTAGATTATACATGAGTCTCTGTTAGGTAGTTCATATTATTTTTGTTTACTTCTTTTTTTATTTATTTTTGCTTTTTGAAAACAGCTTTTTTGAGATATAGTTCGTATACCAAACGTGCACAATTCAATAGTTTTTAGTATAATCACATATGTGTGACTATCACTATAATCAATTTCAGAGCATTTTTATCACCCTACCCCCAAGAATCACTGTACCACGTAGCTATCATCCCTCCAATTCATTTTGTTTTTTATTAAAGACAAATGAATTTCATATAAGTCAATAACATATATTGATTAAAATACGTATCAGTATTTGTATTATTTTACTGAGTAAAAGAAAATGGAAAAAGAGATCTGTATAAGAATACCCATTCTGACAGAAATCCTTATCAAACCTAGGAAAAGAAGGAAACATGCTCAATTTGAGTAAGAACATCTACAAAATCTATGGTTAATCACACTTAATGGTGAAAGATTGAATGGCTTCTTTTTTTTTGCAGTTTTTGGCCGGGGCTGGGTTTGAACCCACCACCTCTGGCATATGGGGCCGGTGCCCTACTCCTTTGAGCCACAGGCGCTGCTCTTGAATGGCTTCCTTATAAGATCCAGAACAAGGCAAAGCTATCTGTTTTTACTATTTCTTTTTGTTATGGTACTTAAGGACTTAAACAATATAATGACACAATAGCACAAGAAATTTAAAGCACGCAGCTCAGAAAGGTAAAAGTAAAACCTACTGTCTAAGCAGACCACATTGTTATCTATGAAGAAAACCTCACAATCTACAAAAACCTTCTAAAACTTAGTAAGTTAACTTAAGATCACAGAAGTTCAATACACAAAAGTCAACTGTATTTTTATATATTCGAAACAAAGAATTGAAAAGTGAAATAAAAAATACCACTTGTTACAATACTCTTACAAATCCGAAATGTTCAGGGAAAAATTTAACAAAAAATGTGTAAGACTTGTATACTGATCTATAAAACATTGTTGAGAGAAATTAAAGAAGACCTTAAAAAACAAAGATATATCTATATCTCTATCTATCTATATATGTATATTTCATGTTCACAGATAGGGAGACTCAATATTATTGAGATGTCAATTCTCCCCAAAGTGACTTATCAATTTGTGTAATTCCAGTCAAAATTCCTGGTTTTCTGAGGAAACTGACAAGCTGATCCTAAACTTTGTAAGGAAAGGCAAAGGATTTAGATTAGCCAGAACTTTGAAAAAGAACAAAGGTACGACCTGGTATCAAGATGTTTTTTTAAAGCTACAGCAATCCAGACAGTTTGTTGTTGGTGTAAGAACAGACATATAGATCAATGGAGCAGGACAGAGTCCAGAAATAGACCTGCACATTTACGGTGAGCTATTAAAAATAGGCTTTCAACAAATGGCAGTAAAACAAATGAATATCCATGTGCAAAAATGAACCTCAGCCCTTACCTCACATTGTATATAAAAATTAACTAACCAAAGCACTAAAACTGTATCATTTCCAACAGAGGAGAACATCTTTAGGACCCTGAGTTCTAGAAAAGACACAAAAATCATGAATCATCTAGAATAAGAAAAAAATCGGACTTCACTCTTCTCTCTGAAGGGTAAGCCACAGACTAGTAGAAAATATTAAAAAAATATATTTGGTAAAGGACCTGCAAAGATCAAAGATTCAAGTGTTTACAGCAGTTTTATTAATAATAACCAAATAGTGGGAACAACACAAACATCTACTAAAAAGTAAAAGAATAATCAAATTATGGTAAATCCATACAGTGGAATACTTTTTAGCAACCAAAAGAACAATTATGTGCCACAGTATGAATGAATCTCAAAAGCATTATGCTAACACTGAAAGAACAAAAGAACTGTAACAAAATGGTTACATTCTGTGTTATTCCACTTGTATAATATCCAGGAAAAACCAACACTGCAGAGAGAGATAGTTCTGTGGTTGCCAGCTTGTAAATATAAGGTGGGGGGACTGTCTGCAAAGAGATAATGAGGGAAATTTGGGGAGTGATTTATTTTAAAACATGATTTCACTAGTGTACACATGGGTAAAAACCAGTACACAATATAATTTAAAAGAGGATTTTTTTTGTATGTAAATTATATTCAATAACTTGACCTAAAAATGATTAAATCATGTTATTTTGTGAGCATCCAACTGCCAGCACCTTTCCTATTCAGCCTTAACTCCTTCCATACACTCTATTAGGCTAGCCTGTCCAACGAGTCCTTGATCTCATGCTCTCTGTCAGTCCAACTTTTATCCAACTCAAATTGGATAAAACTCAATTGAGCTCTAACTCAAATTCAATATTCCCCCTAAGAAAGCTTCTCTGACCACGCTAGGGAACAATAATCTCAAAGTACTCTTGAAATCGTATGTCATGCACAATTTGTTCAAACATTTAATGACTTGACTATATTATATAGTACCCTTGCTGATTTCTTTTCAGGGAGGGTGTGGGTAGAGGGTTTAAATCAAAGAACAAATAGATACAAACTTTGTGATGGCTTACTATCTCCATGATTGTTTACCACAAAATTCACATTTGCCAAAATTCAAGTGATTTAAAGGGTAATTACCCAGTTTTGTAGTCATTCAAATGGTATCCCCAAAAGATATTGAAGGGAATTTACTAGAGTTTATGAAATATTATTTTTGTGACATCAAACAGAAAAATGGCAATGTTTTAGACAATATTGTATAGGGAGGTACAGGGCTAGACTATGTACATCCTAAGTCTATCTTTCAAAGGCTGCCAAGGTGACTATTTGTGATATTTAAAGACAAAAATATTGAGACTAGTCAGGGTTAACTTCTCTTTTCAGAAATGGATGAGGTTTTCCTCTTATGTACAATGTTTTAGTTAGGACCAAAGGAGTGAAGCAATTAAGTTTTAGAAGAAATTTTCTAGAACAGCACAGAGTAGTTAATTCCACTAAAAATGTACAGAACCTGTGTGTGATTATATAGTGGTGGATACAAAGACAAATTAAGTGCGCACTTGGTCTTTCAGAAGCTATGGTTCAGAAGAAGAGATGGAACACATATGAAGATAAAATAAGAGAGTAGCCAAGAAGGGACACATATAGATTATTAATTATAAAGTTTAGCAAAGGCAAGCTCTTTTTGTCTGAAGAAATCATAAATAAGGTTCCATAAAGATAGTATTTTGAACTGTATTGTGAAGGACAGATAAAATAGAGGAGGGAGAAGATAACTGATGGGGTGCAGTGCAGGAAATAAGACTAAGTTAATCTTACTACCAATTGAATACCACAGTTCAAGGTATAGAGCAAATTTTGCTATTACTTCAAATATTAGATTGCACATGAAGAAATAATGAATTTCTTTTAGAAAGTTCCTTCACCTTTTTAATTAAAGGAAAAATAAAAATTGCAAAGAAATTTTTATCACATATCATTAAAATATATAGCAACACTTGGATCATTTCAGTGAACAAAAGAGAATGAAAAGGGAAATAAAATATTTTTAGAATACAAATAAATACATTGTATACTTTTTCCTCTCCTTCAGGTGAGGACAAAAGTGCTTTTTCCTCTTGTTCCGGTGTAGGTTCTGCATCTCCAGAGATGAGCTTTCCAAATACCTGATAAAGAAGACAGGCACATGAGAAGGAATTACCACTGTGAAGGCCAGAGGATGGGTTAGTAGATTCTGTAGGTTTTATGTTGTTCTCTTTTTGTTTTTGAGAGAGAGAGGGAGTCACACTCTGTTGCCCTTGGTAGAGTGCCGTGACGTCATAGCTCACAGCAATCTCAAATTCTTGGGCTGAAGCGATTCTCTTGCTTCAGCTCTCAAGTAGTTGGGATTACAGGTGCCTACCGCAACACTGGACTAGTTTTTTCTATTTTTGGTAGAGATGGGGTCTCACTCTTGCTCAGGCTGGTCTTGAACTCCAGAGTTCAAACAATCCACACCTGCCTCAGCCTCCCAGAGTACTAGGATAACAGGTGTGAGCCATCCTGTTCACTTGTTTTATGTTATTCTTGCTATTTTTATACCACTTCTTTTCTGAGTTACAAATGCAACGTGAAATACAGTTGCTTAGGCTCTGAGCAGTAAAAATGGGCTACATTTTTAGCCAGAAATCTCTGACGAGTTTTATAAAATATTTTGTTGTTCTCTTAAAATATGTCGATTAATCCTGTAATATAATATGTAGAAAGGACACTCACTTGAGATGTAATAAGTCTGAAAACTCGTAGCGTCTCAGCTTCACAGTTCCTTTGCTGGGCCACACTGGCTGAAATCTGGCCAGCGATTTTTGTGCTTTCACCATCTTTCCAGCCCAGGACTTTGACCTGTCGAACTCTTAGTGTATTTTCTGGGCCCTTTAATTCAATTTTGATGATGTGATTATCCCCTCCTGGAAGTTCACTTGTTACCCAACCAATGTGCCTGGAATCCAGATCGACCTGGTTGAGAAGAGAAGGGATAGGAAGCTGATATTTTTCCACCGTCTTAGACTTAGCATTAATAGTGGCAAGATCAAATAACAAACAATTGTACAGCGAGTAAGGGCTGTTGGGTTACTTCACACTGATTATCTAATTTCAACCCCATGAGGATATGAAATACTATTTATAGCAGCTACTGTATGGACAGAGACACTGAGGTTTACACAGGTTGAAGAATTCTAAGCTGATAGAGCTAGTATTTAAAATCCAAGCCTGACATTGACACAAGTTATATGAGAGGAACCATATAATTTATATGACTGTATTTTACTTACACTGACTATAAGTAGAAATAATATGAGATCAGCAATGAAGTTCGGTTTTCTGTGTCATCACATTAAAGCATCATTTAAAGATAATGTGTTTTCAGTATGCAGTTACTTAATATGTTTTGCTTTTAAAGAAGAATTATATGATACATTACTTTACACGGGTAATTCCTTATTTCACTGAATTTCATTAAGAATGTAATTTTTTTCAAGGATTAAATGTCAATTACCCTGTGAAATGGTTTTTGATACTATTTCCTTGATAAAATGAAAACTGTAGGCCGAGGCAGGAGGATCACTTGAGCTCAAGAATTCGAGATTACAGTGAGCTATGATCAGGCTACTGCACTCCAGCCTGGGTAAGAGCCTGTCTCTAAATCAGTGGTTTTCAACCTTCCTAATGCTGCGAGCCTGTAATACAGTTCCTGTGGGTCACAACCCACATGTTGAGAACTGCTACTTTAAATGAATGAATGAATAAAATAAAACAAAAATTGTTCTTAGGGCATCTGAAAATCAACCAACAATCTGGGGACTTCTGGACTATTTATATAGATATTTGAGTTGATTTTGATCTCAATTGATAATGTTAATTTTCTAAAAGGGGTATTAAGCATCAGTAAATACTATCTCATTGAATAGGATTATTTCCCAAAATTCTCTTAACAATTTGAGTCAAATTTATTATTTGTTTAATCTAAAAATCTCAATTCATTCTTTCATACAATTTGAAAAGTAAACCCGAAATCCCCAAGCAAGTAGTCAACTTCTGTGAGATCAAGTAGACACAGAGGCATAGCTTTGATAAAACTTCTCTAACACCAAGTAAGGGACCTGTACACATCTCAGACATGTGCCTAAATAAAACTTCTTTCTAGAGTTTGTAAACAGACTTTTGAAACCCGAATATAACTGCATTGTTACAAGTGAGGAGTTTTTCAGGCTAGGTGACAAAAACCTATTTTAACCCAAGTGTAGATGAATTAATTGAATTAATGTGTTGAAAGCGAATAGTATCTGTGATCAATCTTAAGGCAGCCTGAGTCATTGTAGAGAAGTAGGGGATACAAGGAGACTGTAGGCACAGTATGATTGCTCATGGCTGCAGAACATCTAGGGCAATAAAGGATGAGACATCCAGCACAGGGATGGCTATTACTGTTCCTACATATGGACCATTTGTCAATTTAATGTTTTATAAATATAGAGGGTGTCAAAAATGTATAAAGATTTCAAAATGTGTATGCATTTTTTTTTTTTTTTTTGCACCCTTTGTAGATGATTTCCCACACTTTGGTGCTATGCCAAAAATAGAACTCAACAGTGGAGGCTGAGAAGAAAAAAAAAGACAACATTTCAATTACCTGCTTTATTCTGCATAAATCTTCTACTGCTTTGCCAGTTAAGAAGGTCATTGAGGTAACTTTATTCTAAAATAGATAATTCATAATAGTTATGATGCCATATTCCTGCTTCAGAACTTACAATGATTCTTATGATCTACAAATAATACAGGTTGATCCTTCTAATTGACTCCACCCCATCTTCCCAACTAACCAATATACTTACAACTCCAGTCTTGTCTTATTCTCACAAATTCCATCTTAAATTTCACACTTCAGTCTTTCTCCACATGTTCTCTCATAGTTTGAAACTCCCTCTTTTTTATTCAGAGTCTTAACATTCAAATTCTATCTCTGTCTTCATGAAGCCTTTTAACCACTCTGTTTGTTATATTCTCATTACTTTTGGAAGTAGGAAGGTAACTTACCTAACAAATACTTATGAGTGTCACAGTATATCCAGACTGCCTTACAGATTTGAAGTAGGATGTATGAGAACAATGGGTTCTATCCCCTGAGATACTTGCCAAACTAGAGAAGGCAACATTATTAACACAAAACTTCAGACCAATTTCACTAATGAATATAGATGCTAAAATTCTCAACAAAATCCTAGCCAATAGATTACAGCTTATCATCAAAAAAGCCATACATCATGATCACATAGGTTTCATCCCAGGGATGCAAGGCTGGTTTAATATATGTAAGTCCATAAACATTATTCACCATATCAACAGAAGCAAAAACAAAGACCATATGATCCTCTCAGTAGATGCAGAAAAAGCATTCGATAAAATATAGCATCCTTTTCTAATTAGAACACTGAACAGTATAGTCATAGGTGGCACATTTCTTAAACTGATCGAACCTATCTATCACAAACCCACAGCTAATATCTTACTGAATGGAGCTAAACTGAAAGCTTTTCCACTTAGAACTGGAACCAGACAAGGTTGCCCTCTGTCACCATTACTATTCAACACAGTGCTAGAAGTGCTAGCCAATAAAATTTGGCAAGACAAGAAAATAAAGGGTATCCAAATGGGAGCAGAGGAGGTCAAACTCTCCCTCTTTGCTGATGATATGATCTTATAATTAAAGAACCCCAAAAGACTCAATCATAAGACTCCTGGAAGTCATCAAAAAATACAGTAATCTCTCAGGATATAAAATCAATTTCCACAAGGCAGTAGCCTTTGTATATGCCAATAACAGCCAAGATGAGAAGCTAATTAAGGACACAACTCCCTTCATCATAGTTTGAAAGAAAATGAAATACCTAGGAATATACCTAACAAAAGAAGTGAAGGACCTCTATAAGGAAAATTATGAAACCCTAAGAAAGGAAATAGCAGAGGACATTAAAAAATGAAAGAACATACCATGCTCATGTCTGGGAAGAATCAATATTGTTAAAATGTCTATACTTCCCAAAGCAATCTACCAATTCAATGCCATGCCTATTAAAATACCAACATTGTACTTTCAAGATTTGGAAAAAATGATTCTGTGTTTTATATGGAACCAGAAAAAACCCTGTAGAGTTAAGGCAGGTCTTAGTAATAAAAACAAAGCTGGGGGGCATCACCATACCAGACTTTAGGCTGTACTACAAGGTCATAGTGGTCAACACAGCATGATACTGGCATAAAAACAGACACATAGACATTTGGAATAGAATAGGAAACCAGGAAATGAAACTAACAACTTACAACCGCCTAATCGTCAATAAAACAAACAGGAACAGACACTGGGGGAAAGACTCTCTATTCAATAAATGGTGTTGGGAGAACTGGATATCCACATGCAAAAAACTGAAACTGGACCCACACCTCTCTCCACTCATAGAAATTGATTCAAGATGGATAAAGGACTTAGATTAAGACATGAAATGATAAAAATCCTCAAAGAAAGCATAAGAAAAATACTGGAAGATATCAGCCTGGAGAAAGACTTCATGAAGAAGACTGCCATGGCAATTGCAACAACAACAAAAATAAACAAATGGGACTTACTTAAACTGAAAAGCTCTGTACAGCTAAGGAGACAACAACCAAAGCAAATAGACAACCTACCCAATGGGAAGGGATATTTGCATATTTTGAATCAGACAAAAGCTTACTAACTAGGATCTATAGAGAACTCAAATTAATCCACACGGAAAAAGCCAACAATCCCATATATAAATAGGGAAGCAAGATGAACAGAACCTTCTCTCAAGAAGACAGACGAATGGCTAGCAAACATGAAAAAATGCTCATCATCCTTAATTAATTATTAGAGAAATGCAAATCAAAACCACACTGAGATATCATCTAACCCCAGTGAGAATGGCCCACACCACAAAAATCTCAAAACTGCACATGCTGGCACAGATGTAGAGAGAAAGGAACACTTTTACACTGCTGGTGGGACTGTAAACTAATACAACCTTTTTGGAAGGAAGTATGGAGAAATCTCAAAGAACTGAAGCTAGACCTTCCATTTGATCCTGCAATCCCATTACTGGGCATTTATCCAGAAGGTAAAAAAAAAACTTTTATCATAAGGACACTTGCACTAGACGGTTTATCGCAGCTCAATTTACAATCGCCAAAATGTGGAAACAGCCTAAATGTCCCCCAACCCAGGAAGGGATTAACAAGCTGTAGTACATGTATACCATGGAATACTCTTCAGCCATTAAAAGAAATGGAGACTTAACAGTATTTGTATTAACCTGGTTGGAAGTGGAACACATTATTCTTGGTAAAGCATCACAAGAATGGAAAAGCATGAATCCTATGATTCAATTTTGATATGAGGACAATTAATGACATGGTGGGAGGTGGCGAAAGGAAAAACAAAAACTGTGTTTTCTATTTCAGATTAATGTGAGGGTACACATGATTAAAAAAAAAGAAAAATAAATAAATATCAAGCAAATGACGTTCAATACCTTTAAGTACCCTGAAAGAGGCATGTTGGCACTAGTGCCAGAGGTCTTAAGGTTGAGTTAAGTTTTATGTAAAGCACATTAAGAAACAGAGTAACATATTAATTCCTCAGAGAGCTGCACAGTCTTGAGTGCTGTAGGCTGACACAATTCACATCAATAAATGCCTGTATAGGCTTGGTGCCTGTGGCTCAACAGGCTAAGGCAGCAGCCATGTACACCTGAGCTGGCGGGTTCGACTCTAGCCCAGGCCTGCCAAACAACAATGACAGCTGCAACCAAAAAAAAAAAAAAAAATGGCCGGGCATTGTGGCGGGCACCTGTAGTCCCAGCTACTTGGGAGGTGGAGGTAAGAGACTCGCTTGAGCCCAGGAATTGGAGGTTGCTGTGAGCTGTGATGCCACGGCACTCTACCCAGGGTGACAGCTTGAGGCTCTGTCTCAAAAAAAAAAAAAAAAAATGCCTGTATAAGGGACTGTCATGGACAGTTTGGGGGAAACAGGTATGGAAGCTTAAGAAGAATATATAAAAGTTTGAGTATTCCTTATGCAAAATGAGTGGGATTAGAGATGTTTTGGATTTCAGATTTCTAAGGATTTTGCAATACTGTATTTGCATTAAACTGGCTGAGCACCCTAAATCCGAAAATATGAAATCTCAAATGCTCCAATAAACATTGAGAGCCATGTTGGTATTAAAAAAGTTCTGTACTTTGGAGATTACTTATTTTGGAATTTTGGATTCGGATGCTTAGTCTATAATATAAAGGGAATCTTCAAATGAAAAGCAGATGTCAACTTACATGTTGGGAATTTTTAAAATGAATATTGTTACAATTATCTCCTCTTAGAAACAACAAAATAACAAATTGATTGTAATCATTGCTCTGAGGAGGAGTATGTCCCAGTTTAAAATGTACCATGAGTGAAAGATAACTATGTACTGAGCAGAAAAATGTTTTGTTTATTACACTTGACTTTTAGTAAGATAAAGTAGTTGTACCAATTGAAATTCTTGAGTCTGAAGAGGAAATAAGCTAAAAATCTGTTAGCTAAGCTCTGTTTACTAATTTAACACTAGGGAAGAAGTGAATGTGCTTTAAAGTACAGGCATTAGATTGCTGTGGATGGCAAGGAGCACTCTGACTGCACACTGGCCTGCCATGGCTGGCTTTACATCAAGGTTATCTGAGACCCAACCCAGCCTCTCTGGTTCTTCCTGGGAAAGGAAATACGCAAATGGAAGGGGAACAGAAAGGCAACAGTTCAAGGGAAGCCATTACTACTGGCTAGACACATCAATTTTGAGGGGAAATACTTCCAGGAGGTTTCCTTTCCCAGAAGAGGTGTTAGATCAGCAGTGACATTTGAGTCTCATAGAAGCACAAACCCTGCTGTAAATTGTAAGTGTAGAGAACAGCAGTTTGGCAGGTGGTGCTATTTCTTTCTTGATTCTTAACCGTTGGTTCTTGAGTAAATAGGATTCTTTTTCCTTTGTTTAATGCCTTTTATAAAAGAGTGCTTCATTCAGTTGAAATATGTAGACGGACTAGACTAGGGAGAATATAACCAAATTCTGATTATTTGAGATAGTCCAGAAATTATTTTTACCCCCTTCATGACTGGGGGTGAGAAGGAAAAATGTAAGGCCAATTATACTATAGGTAAAAATATATTGATCACAGTAATACAAAAAAAGAACCCAGTGGAAGGAAAGAATAATTTACATAGAGGAGTTACTCAGAGAGAATTTCTCTACTGAGTCTTAGAGGTCTTGGGAGAATCTGATACTGAATGTGAGGGAAGGATTTCCAGACCGAAGGCAAAGTGCAAACAAGGGCATGAAAGGAGACCATATGGAGCTGACGTCTATTTTGCTCAGCTGTTGCCATGGTGTATTTGTAATCAGACCTCTTTTCAAAATTGGTATTCCATGGTGTTCCACAGTGCTTCCAATCATATTAATCTGTTTTTAGACTTAAGATTTGGGGAACATAAAAATGCGAGTTGGTTGGTTGGTGAAGTTCCAGGTGATAAATATTTTTGTTAAACTCAGAAGTGAAACTACATGATTATTAAAGGTCTGAAAAGAACTAGTGAGATGTAAATTAAGTTTTCTTTCTTACCCCAAGATCTCGGGAATTGTCCACGTGAACAGAGACATAGCGGGCATTAATTCCTTTCACACAGTTGATGGTGATGTTCTTAGTTTTGTTTTTATCTTCATCTCCTGATTCCCAAAAGGTTTCTGTAGAGCCATCTGTCAAGCTGCCAATCATGGCAGGTCGGCTTGAAGTTTTTATGTCAACAATGCTGGTTAGGTCCTTTAAGCACATTACTATGCACAATTCCTATCAGAAACAAATGTAAGTGCTTAAGATACTCAAAAGGAAACCTTCCATGATGATAAAATAAACAGACATAAGATAAGAAACAGTGTAAGAATCAAATTGAGTAACTTGTAGTTTCTCCTTTAATACACTGTTGACTATTAATTAACATGATAACCAGGACAATAACAGTTAAAAGACTGACCTGACTCATAGCTTCAAAGCCAGATTGTATACTGATGCTAAAGCTCTCTTCACTATCGCCATCATCTGATTTTGACAAAATATTGTTAATGTGGTGAAAGACATTGCTCTGATGGAGAAACTGGTGATCGGATTGCTTGAATTTGAGACTCCAGCATCTGAAAAGGCAACGTGTAAGCAATATATGAAGTAATTATTTTTCAGGAATATCTAAGGAATACCTGGAAAAGTCCTCTGTAGCTAATATCACAAGAAATATTAATGTTTTAGCAAAAAATTGAGAATTAAAAAATTCAGGGAATATAATCATTGCTTTTCTTTTGAGAAATAAAGGTAATTTGGGGGGAACAAGGTAAGTTCTGAGGAAAGTTCACTCATTTCAAATACAGAAAAATTAGACACAGGAAAACCGAGGCTACAGAAGCAAAAAAGGCAATGAATTTGTTGAGTGGACAAGGCTACTATAATTACACCAATTATAACAGTCTTTCCCATTTATTAGTCTTAATTCTATAGTAATTCATTGAGGTATGTACTTCAAAACTCTTGTGAGGAGGACCAGAAAATCTCCCTTCCACTGGTCTTATCCAAACATCCCATAAACTTATTTCTTACATAAATCCAGTAAAGCATTTATTTGTAACTGTAGTTCATCATGAGGATCCAATAATAAGGTTCATAATGTAAATGCAATGCTAATTCTGAATAGATTATAACTGAAAATTGTGTGATTTTCCTTAAGGAAGTTTTAGGATTGGCTGCATATAACTAAGCTCCATTTTTCTTGAGATCTTTTCAAGTCAAACTTCATTTTTGTATTTGTTTAGAGATTTCAATTTCCCTCTTTCTTTTTAGCACATTTAAATGAGTTGAGGTAGGAGAGTGGGGAAAGTGAGAGAAATTATTACAGAGAGTGATAACTTTAGGCACTAAGAAGTGTATCATCTGCACTTTACAGAAGGGAACAGGTATGAAATAAGAGGAGGAATAATTCTAAATTATAGTAGTAAGGAGGGAAGCACCATTTACACCAGCGGTTCTCAACCTGTGGGTCACGACCCCTTTTTAACAATGAAAATACATTGCAGCATTGGGAAGTTTGAGAATCACTGATTTACACGATGTAGGAATTCTTTGCATCTTACTGAAGAGATTTTTTTTCAACACATACTTTGAATACTCCATAAAATCTCTTCTCCAATATACCTAGAACATGTCTATTACACAATTACCTTAGGGCCATTTGTTGTAATGAACTGCCACTGGGGAGAGACATCATAAGATCAGAGATGGTCTGAAGTAGGCGATGAAATGTGTGTGGCAAAGGATGAGCAGCTTCACCTGCAATCACTATGTCTGAGAGTGGATGTTCACATACTCTTGTATCTTTCTCCTAAGACAGAAATTGAAAGTAAGTTGATTAGCTTGTGTGCTGAAAAGGAAGTTCCCTCACCAAAAATATTACACATACTCGAAAGCTGTATGTAGTTCCCAACCCCTGGGCTGCAGATTGGTACTGGTCTGTGGCCTGTTAGGAAGCAGGCTGCACAGCAGGAGGTGAGTGGTGGGCAATCAAGTGATGCTTCATCTGTACATGTGTTTATAACCATTCCCCATCACCAGCATCACCGCCTGAACTCCGCCTCCTGTTAGATCAGCAGTGACATTAGAGTCTCATAGAAGTGCGAACCCTGTTGTAAATTGTTATGTGTGAGCAATCTAGATTGCATGCTCCTTATGAGAATGTAATTCCTGATCTCTCAATTGCCTCCCACAACAGGGGGAAAATCATCTTTTGTGAAACTCATCCCTGATGCCATAAAGTTTGGGGACCACTACCCAAAAGTATTATTTAATACTTTGATTAATTAATTATGCCTATGTTACTTTTAGGGAAAAAAGCAGTAAGGTTACTCACAGTTAAAATCAGCAAGCAAATGCATACCCTATCTACATGTATCAATTCTAAAGTACTAATGCATCTTTTAGTAGGGTAATCACATGTATGTATAAATATGCACTCACGTGTATGCGCGTATATGTATGTGATACATGCAGGCACATAAGGAGATGTTTTATATGTGTATTTTTGTATAAAAAATAACATGTATTCACTACCGGTCACTGCCCAAAGCCTACAAATTCTTTTACATATATTATTTAGCTTTTTGTTGCTTACTAGGAGAATTACTAATAGGTGGTGTTTCATCATGGTCGTAATTAGAATTCTATCAAACAACTAGTTTTGAGATGTAGTATTGTTTTTAACATTCAAATAGAAATATTACATTCTGATTCTTTTTTGATGTAATTTATTTGTATTTCTCTTAATTTCCATATGAATATATTTTTCTTGTTATTTTGTTACCTATTTCTAACATATCAGCAATAAAGACAGAGGTCATGGTAAGAAGGAAACCAATTAAGTGAAGACGTCTAAACCTGCATTATGTGCCCATAAGTGGTCGATTTTCATAGATGCTCTGTGTGTTTGAAAAGAATGTGCACAGTTGGATATAATGTTGTTTTTTTTTTTTGAGACAGAGCCTCAAGCTGTCACCCTGGAGAGAGTGCAATGGCATCACAGCTCACAGCAACCTCCAATTCCTGGACTCAAGCGAGTCTCCTGCCTCTGCCTCCCAAGTAGCTGGGACTACAGGTGCCCGCCACAACGCCCAGCCATTTTTTGGTTGCA
>CAUYRH010148675.1:0-25618 GCA_963574655.1 Perodicticus potto | reverse complement strand
AATTCCTTGGCTTAAGCGAGTCTCCTGCCTCTGCCTCCCAAGTAGCTGGGACTACAGGTGCCTGCCACAACGCCCGGCCATTTTTTGGTTGCAGCCGTCATTGTTGTTTGGCGGGCCCAGGCTGGATTCGAACCTGCCAGCTCAGGTGTACGTGGCTGGCGCCTTAGCCCGTTGAGCCACAGGCGCCGAGCCAAGGTTCCCCATCTTTCCCAGAGCTCAGAGAAGTCAGGGTGAATCAGGATCAAGTCCTTGCAACAAGTCACTTGAGTGAGACTTGAGCAACTAGTTGGATGGTTAGGAAATTAGGGAGTAAGTGAAGGGAGAATATGTGTGTGTTGGAAGCCTGTGGAACAGAGAAAGAAATCAGCAAGACAGAAAACAGGTGCTTAGAGTGAGAGAAAAACCAAGGGCTGGCAGCTGGTTTGTCTGGCAGGTGGTAGGAGAGTGAGAGGTGAGCTATGGGGTAGCTCAAGCAAGAAGGTCCTAACAGATGGTGTGGCTTTTTTCTTTCTTTCTTTCTTTTTTATTGTTGGGGGTTCATTGAGGGTACATAGAACCAGGTTAAATTGATTTCATTTGTTAGGTAAAGTCCCTCTTATAAATGTGTCCCACCCCCAAAAGGTGTGTCACATTGCCCTAATTGAAAAAGGAAACGTGTGCTGCTAAGTTACGTTACTCTATCCTGAAGATAAGGAGGGACAATTAGATTATTTTATCAGCAGGTTCTCCTTGCCAAAACTTGATGATGAGTATCTCTTAGGTCTACTTCTGTCTGACTATATGGATATTGCCAACACCATCACCTAGTTGCCGTGCCTATGCTCCCTTCTCCTACCAGACCATGAACTTTCTGAGGGCAGTCATCTGGATTTCCAGTCCCAACATCTCTTGCGAGGTCCAAAAAAAGCAGGTGTTCAATAAGTTTAGCGTGAATGAATGAATGGAGACGACTGAAGGCCAAAATTCCATTGAGATGCTTAATCTGTGTGCATTGATAAAGATCTAATAGTGATGATGCCAAGGAGCACAGAAAAGGCATGGGTTCAGGAGAAATTTAGGCAAGAAAACTGACAAATGATAGAGTTGGAGACTGACTTTGAGGCAAGAAGAACTAATCTGGAATGAATGTGAGATTTTGAGTTTGGTGAACTCAGTGGCTAAGGGTAACATTCATTGAAAGTGAATGCCTGGGGTGAGTTCACAGGTAAAGATAATGAGTTTGCTTCTGGATATGTCTAGTTTAAGGAAAACATAGATCAAATAAAGAGATGTCTAGGAGGCAAGTGGGTAGAGAGCTCTCGCCCAAATTTTTAAGCACCATGTCCTTTAACTTATAGACCATGACACTTTTCCTTACGTAATGCCTTTTCTTATATAAAAAAAAAAAAGCTAGCAAACAACTCTGAGACAACTCTAAGCATGTTAAAGTAATTTGTACATAATGATTTTTTAATAGTTACAAAATCAAAGAGGTTATTTTTCTTGACCATCTGTGTGGAGTGCCCTTAAACCCATCTGTGTATCAGGAAAAGGTCCAAGTTGCATACCCGCTCCTGCAGGAGCCTTGCCACACCCTTCCGGATATTAAGAACATGTGCGTAACTGGTGATTTTACTTTGCCTATAGCCCTGTCAGAACTTACTCAGGCATCCATATTCATCTGCCTTTAACATTTGAAAAACAGTATCATCATTAATAGCATGAATTTTAGAGTCAGATAGGACTTTGAAATCTCAATGCTGGCACTTAGCTGAATGATCTGGGGATAGCAATTTGCCCTCTCCTAGCCTCAGTGGTTCTCATATGTAAAATTCAAAGAGCAGTGGCTACTCCGAAGACTTGAGACCCACCACCGGCTTTTCATCATACTCTGCGTAGCACTCGCCTTTCCTCTCCTCATTTCCTTTGCTCCCGCCACTCTGACCTCCGGGCTGCGTCTGGTACATGGGTTTGACATCCACAAAAATTAAGAAAGGAAAAATTCACGTGGACAGAAACAAATGAAGCCCCCCCAGCAACACCAATAAAGTAAGCAAGTTGAAACTTGCACAGGAGAATCAGAAAGGCCACTGTCAACTGTTTCTTGGAAGTGAAATAATGGAAAAAAAGACAGTCTGTCTCGAACTTTCCTCGTGACTCACGTGTAACCAAAGATGCTCTTTTTAGTTAGAGTGCTCTTCCCCAGCTCTCTGCATGGCTAGCTCTGTCACCTTCTTCAAATACTTCATAAAAGGTACCTGTCATATAGTCACAGAGAAAAAAATGCTGTTGAGTCTGATATGAAACACCTGCCTGCGTGTTGGCAGAGAGGAAGGAGATACCTTCCTAAGGGAAGTTGTGTCAGGGAGGAGAAACACGTGCAAATTGGGCCCCTAATACATTTTTGCTTCTGATGTAGTTTTGACATTTGAAATGTAATTTAAAAAATCAGTTTCTCAGTTATATCTTCCCTGGGTACCCCAGCTAAAAAATCTCAGTTTCAAACTGCAATATTTCCCTTCTCAGCTTCCTTTTTTCTCCCTAGTATTTATCATAATCTAATATACTACGTAACTTTCCTGGTTTTTCTTGTACCAAGAGGAAAGTGATTGAAATGGAGAATTTGGTGTGTCTTGTTCATTGCCATATACCTAGTAAGTGACTAGAACACAGTGGGCACTCAAAATATGGATTAGTAAATGAATGAATTACCTTATATAAACTGGTTTGCATGTTATCTGACATATACCAGATGTCCACCAAGGGTTAGCTGTTAATATTGTAAATACTGCTAGTATTTCTCAGAATCATCAGAAGTCTTGAAATACACTATATGTGCTATCTTGTCACTTCTACCACAGTAGATTCTTATGAAACATATGAATGAAGGAACTGAACAGTTAAATGTAAAGGCTAACTACTACAGTCACTATTGTTGATGTGGCTGCTGCCTTTGAATCAATGCTACACAGCTGGAGAGAGGCTGGGAATCACAGTGATGGCAACAGATGGGCTCTTTAAACTTGAACTCCCACCTCACCCCACCTAAACCCCCTCATTCTAAGAAGGAGGCCATTATCAAGGGCAATGTTGGCATGTTGGCAGAGAGGAAGGAGATACCTTCCAAAGGGAAGTTGTGTCAGTGAGGAGAAACGCGTGCAAACTGGGCCCTAATACATTTTTGCTTCTGATGTAGTTTTGACATTTGAAATGTATTGTATACATGAAATGTATACCCTATTCAGTAAAGGGTGTGTTACCGTTCTCACAGCCTCTGAGTTTGTGGGTTACAGAAGCTGAGTTGAAAGGTGAAATCTTCTACCTCTTAAATGTTTTTAAAAAATCATATTTCTTTCAAAGTTAATAAAAAATGCATTTAAAACAATTAGATCATAAAAACTTTCTTTGTCCATGTGTGTAGACCCATGTGTGTGTGTGCCCACGTACATATATACACACTCTTGACCTGATGGTTTTTGATCTCACCCCACGCCTTTGCCTGAGTGATGTGTATCAAGTGTAAAGATATTTCCAAAGTTTTATTAATTATTTCAAAAGTGGGAACTGTGTCTGTCAAAACCAAACTTAGCAAGTTTGGTGGCAGGTAGTACCAAGAGGCAGAGTAAACTCCAAGCTTAAATTACAAAGAACTATTGATCCTGACAGTAAAGCATGCCTGAAAATGGAATTGATGTGGAACGAACCTGACATTGAAATATTATCCTCAAATCTTGAAAAGCATGATAAAGGATTCAATTATAGAACCAAAGGGAATTGGAGAAAATGAAGAAATTGTTATTGCTCTTTCCTTCAAACTTGTATTTTCCTCTGTGGGTCATACTCACTTTGCACATGATTAGTTACCCTGGTTTCTCATTTCATCGCTTCATCAATTTCAACAATGATTTACCTTTCTTATTAGAGAGTTTTATATTCATATCAAACCCAAAACAAGGCAAAAATTCTGTAGACATCATCTGAGTCCTGATTACAAAAATCTTTAGTTCAGCACTTAGAGTGAATTAATATGACTTCTTAAAACCGAGAGGTTAGAATCCAGGCTCTGTAGCAGGGAGCCATGGACCATGGGCAAGTTATTTAATCTCTGCTTTTTAGATTCTTAGGTGTGAAACATGAGCATAATAATTGTCAGTCCCCTGCAGTTGTTCTGAAGCATGAATAAGATTATGAGTGAGGGTCAAGTATATAAAAGAAAACTGGTAAATTCATTTTGACAAATATTTGAATAGAATTGGCACATATCTTATAGATTAGAACAATTGTATCAATCCAGTAGGAGAAATGTTTTCAGATATATTTAATAAAGCAGAAAACACATCCAGAAGGGTTATAGTAACTTTCCCTAGGCAGCAAGCAGAGGTAAAATTCATGTCTCTGGACCATTGGCCTACAGTTCCTTCTAATTCAACCACAAGTTGGTATTCTTTTAGTCTAGTCTTTGGTGACTATCATAAGGAACCTGGCAGGATTGTTTCTGCCTTTTCCTTCCTAAAGACCCAGTTGTGCTTTAGATCCCCTATTTATTCAGCAGATATTGTAGCAGCAGCTCCCATGTGCTAGGCACTATTCTACCAGCAGCAAACAGCAAAACAAAAGTCTCCACTCTATGAAGTTGACGGGTAGAATTCATCCAGCCAACGTTCCTCAGTGTTAATATGCTCCCAACAGTCTGGGAACTAAAGACGCAGCAAGTCCTCTCTTGACATTGAGGGTGAGGAAATACACCAGGAAGGGCTGAACTGAAAGAAGGCAGAAGAACTCACAAGCATGGGCGACGTAAAGGGCTAGGGGGTTAGTTCAGCCCTTACACGTCCTCTGCTCCAGAGATGCTGACAATGAGTTTAGACTTGCAGTATGACAATGCAATCTAGTTACTGAAACCAACATAGAAGATTCTACCTGGAAAACGACCTGTAGCTTTAAAAATGAGTACGTTTGGCTTAAAACCTAAAAATAAAATAGCAAAACCATATGAGTTTTCTGCAATAATTGGGCTTCTTGATGAAAAGGAAATTAATTGTACTTTAACACAGTGTCATTTTTAGTGTATTTCAAAATCATGTTGATAGATTTACGTGTGGCATACTTTTCTTATTGGATTCTGTAAGGAAAAAAATGCAGGTGAAATTGCACATTAGCAGGCAAAGGTATTTTAAATATGCCAAAAAGTATTCAAAAGTAGATTTTATATACAAACATTTTAATTATGATAATAGTTGATAATAGTATGAGAAAGATTATTTTTGTAAATAGTAACCATTTATTTTTATATACTTATTCATAAAATCTAATGATTTCTGCATATTTTTACTATATATGACACATCTGGTCTCTGTCTAAAGTCTCTTTCTAGCTGTTCTTTTAAAAAATGATTTACTAATTTGAAATAAGAATTACATTTTGTACTAAATACACATACAATATTGCTCGAAATATCCTGAAATTACTCTAAAGGGCTAAGCATTAATAATAGCTAATTATTTTATTAAGTCTGAGGTAAATCTTGGTTTTGTGTGTTGTTCAATTTTTTTTTTTTTTTTTTTAAGACTTACAAAAGTCTAGCTTCTACTAAGTCTGTAGTCCTGGGGCACTAGGATTTCCTGATACATTTTTGTGCAGTAATCCATTCGAAGGCAGGCTGCTACAGCCGCTTTCTATGCTGGTGCAGGTTTATCTGATTGACCTAATTTATGTTTTAAATCTAGTTCTCAAAGTTTTCCATGAATCTTTTCATTCTTGCCTTGCTGTTCTGGCAGGGCTCTTGGAACAGTCATTTGAGGAAGAATCCATAGAGTGATGAGGCACATCATCTTTTATTTTGGGTACATTTTGCTTTTATTTGATCAACTTACTCGTATATCATTCCCTAAGCAGCTAAGCCCAGTCTACTTTTTAATCACAGAGAACAAAATTTGGAGGACACCCTTTTCAAAGGGCCTGATTATAAACATGTCATTCTCCAGTAACCAGGGGGAGAATTGAGGGACATTTTGGTAGCAAATACCACATCATCCTTGTGCCAGCGCTGGTCCAGTGTCAAGTAGAAGGGAATGGACCACAGACTGAGTTGGGCAGAGGCAGGACAGAAAATGGCAGGGGATCTTGAGAAAGAATTGCGTTCCCTCAGGTCTCAGACAAATGCTGACTCAAATGCTCTCAGGACAAAAGTTCTCTGAATGATTTACCTGGAAAACATCCCTTAATTGCCTACTGTTTATTACGTACTCTGCTGAGTACAAGGGATTCATAATTATTACAACACATGCCCTATCTAGGAAAGCTCAAAGTATTGTGGAAATTCCTTTGGGGAAGGAGAAAGAAAAGGAAAAACAAAAGGATGTAAGTAAAAAACTTTTTTTAAAACTGAAATTGGAGTTTTTTGAGTATATCGTATATGAATGAATAGTGTTTGTAAAGTCAGCAAGGGCAAGGACTATCCCTATTTCAACACAGTCCAGCACGAAGTAATGAATGAGACTTCAGTGTTTATGGAGCAACCTGATAGATTGATTGATCCAGGGTGTTGAGGTCTCATTGACCACACTTCTCAGAATGGCTACAATCACTTACATGAGATTGGCATTATACACACGCTATTCGCTTTTCATCAGTTAGCTACACTGATTGACTCACACACTTCTCGTGCAGGGACTGGACAGATCCTTCTGAATCCCCCAAGTACACAGCACAATTATGGAAGGGGCTCTACTGAGGCCAGAACCAGGAAAGGTGGACCTGAGCCTAGACACTGTGATGGAGGTAGCGCTGCTGTCACAGATTAACACTTCTTACTGGGAATCTTTGTGTTAGCATCCCCCTCCTCAAGCATGTCTCTGGGGAGGAAATCTAAACATTCCCTCTCCCACCCTGCGCATTTGTGCTGGTGCACCCTGGGTTAACTGACACACAGTGACTCCAGAGTTCCAAAGGGTCACACTGGAACAAGTCAGGCTACAACTGTCTGGCTGTGAAAGGTCCTGTCTTAGCATCCAAGCAGTCTCATGATCCTGAGCAGTGAGAAAGACATTGGAAATTTAGAACCCCAGAGTCAGAGTATCATCGTTTGAATCAACTCAGTGTGAGCGTGGATCCTCACCAATGGTTCAGGGCAACTTTGGAACATGATTATTTGCTTACTAAGTGGGGCCAAATTTTGATTAATTCCTTACTTGATAATGACAAAGTATTTGGAACTTCAAACCTGAAATCATCTGTTATTCCACACCAAGTACTGCCATTTGCGAATTAAAAGAGCAATTTAAGTTACACTGTCCTCTCTGGGGTTCACCGTGGAGAAGGGCTGGGTCCTCAAAGGCCTGTAAAATGGGCCCCTAAAAGAATGGCTCAAGCAAAGGGCTTTTCAAACTTATTTTTAAGAAACATCTCTTCTTGTGTAGTGGAGTGTGATGTATATGCATTTTAGGGGGATTTTTTTAAAGCAGATTCTCTAAGAAATTTAGAGGATTATAACCTGATAAAATAAATACTAGTAAGAAATAAAGGAATTTTTAAAAATTCTTTCTCATCAATGTTATAAAATATCATTGGAAAGATGTTTGAAAGGGGAAATTATTTTAACTCATCCTATATATTTGAGTTTCATTGCATGCTACAATTTATTGCTGAATACTACAAAATCAAGCTTTGTTCTAATGAAACATAATCCTCAGATGGCCATGAGAAATAGCTGAGAAAGCTATATATTTCATACTGAAATATATTGAACATATATACAGAACCAATCAAATGTTAGGAAAAAACTTCACAAATTATTTTTAAGATACTATCTGTGAAACTTAAGTTTTCAGAAAAATGCAATGTAAGTGGTAAAATATTTTATTTCAAAACCATTAAGTTATTTTGTTTTCCATTATGAATTATATTTAATTGTTTTTTAGTTGGATTAATATTTGTTATTTTATCTGTTGATTAGTTATATTCCGTTTCTTGTTTAACTTTATTTCAGGTTGGATTTAAATTTTAAATCCATTCATATGAGCTTTAGTTTATAGGCTGAAGAGGTTTGGGGAAATGGCTATAGGTTACAAAGATAACATAAGAGAGGAAGTAAAATTAGGACAGAATTGTTAAAGTAATATTTAAAGCCAGTTTTGTTTTTTTTTTTTACAAATTAATTTATTTTCAGATGTCATATTTGAGACGTTCATATCCTTTAATTATGTTGAAGTCCTACTGTGGTTTTCTTATTACTTCATTTTAGTAGCTCTTCTTTCTGATGAAAAGCAATTCTTTAGCACCATCTACCCACATGAAGGGCTAAAGCTTGATGGAAACATTCAATATCACATGTTGTTTGCTGCAGTTGAAATTGAGCAAAGAATGAGATTTTGTGGATTCCTGAACAATAACTTACTGTGCACCTGAAAATTTTTGCTTTTCCCTTAGAGATGAGTCAAGAATAAAAAAGACAAACCAAAGAAAAATAAACAGAAACCAGAATTCCTGCGAAGCACACAGCATGCAGACTCCGATTTATTTCTTGTAAATTTTTATCAAAAAATATATGGTAATTTCTGGCTTTTTTTTTTTTTTACTACTTTTACACTAAAAATGGGATTTAAGATAATTTACTTCAATGGAAGAATAAGTATCAAAACTGAAATTCATAGTTCCCTAAAAGTTACAATGCCTTTGCCAGTTATTTTTTTATTTTTTTGGTTAATTATATAACTCCTGAAAACCCAAGTGTATGCTATACTGGGAAAAAGCCAAGAAAAATTTTAAGACAAAATTTATGCTGTTGATTATATACAACTACTTGATTCATTGAATAATAACCTGAATGCTTAGCGTATTCAAAGAAGTAACAGACATGTCCCCCAAATCACAGTCTAAGACTCTTTTAATGTATTTTATAATCATTATTTTTATTAGCCTGGAAAATAAACAAATTATACTGCAAAGGAAAATAATTGAGGTGAATCTAATTTCAGCTAATGCTTTTAAAATTAATTAAACAGTTATTATGACGTTTTAAGTTTTAGAATTTATGAGTAGAGGGTAGTCAAAGTGCATTCTATATGGATGAAAATGCGAGCTAACCCCGAAAAAGGCAGAAAGCTGGAAGTGAAGATACATTTTTCTGTATTACACATGACAGACTCCTACTCTATCCATAACCTGCCACTTAATTCTAAAATACAGGTACAAAAAGAAGAGCAATTTAGTGTCTACTAGTGGTGATCTTAAGCTCTTTCTTTAGTATTAGAAACTGTGCCAGTGCATTCTGTTAAAAACCAATAAAATATAATTATTATTAATATGGATGTAAAATTATATTTATGTTTTATTTTTGTTTTGGTGAAGACTGACTTCTATTCATTTTAAAAGTATCTCTCATGGATATTGAATCTTCATCTAGAAATTAAATAAGTTTAAGCAAATGATCCTTTTGGCCTTATTAAATCTAAAAGTCATTAACATTTATTAGGCTCTTACTATGCATCTGACATTATTCTAAGGGCTTTGGTTTTTACATATTTATAAAGGGATTAACATTTATTAATAAATTTCACAATATACATATGAATATATAGCCAGAAAAAGGGGGAGGAGGAATACAACTGTTTATGTTTTATAGGTTCATGCAAATTTTAATCTTTTATAATTTTATTTAAACAGAAAGGCATAATCAAAATAATCACTTTTATGATTTCTCCGATTTTCAAATAACTGTATTTTCTTGATACTAATTTGGCTTTCCACCATCTTTCATTTTATACTATGACCTATTTTTTTTTTTCATTCTCTTCTTCAATCCCTTTTTCTTTCTTTCTCATTCTGTATCATGGTGGTTGACTCTATTTTTGTTCCCCTTTCTGCTGGCGTCATTCTTAGGGTTGACCAAATGGGAAAGAAGCTGAACAGCAGATGGTAAACTTCAAGAATTTACTCCCTCCTCTTTCTTCAAAGGCAAATCCCAACCAACGAGGTATACTCTTCAACATAAACCTCCAAAATAGGTTTGTTTGTTTCCTTTGATTAAGTCATATCATTGATCATGAAGATTCTTGGACAGACTGCAGGGGAAACACTTGAAGAAATTGGCCTGGGAGAATACTTTATGAGGAGACTCCCCGCCCCCCGGGTAATTGAAGCAATACCAAAAATACATTACTGGGATCTGATCAAACTAAAAACTTCTGCACTGCCAAGAACACAGTAAGTAAAGCAGGTAGACAGCCCTCAGAATGGGAGAGGAGATTTGCAGTCATGTTTCTGACAAAGGACTGATAACCAGAATCCACAGAGAACTCAAACTTATTAATAAGAAAAGAACAAGTGATCCCATTTCATTGTGGGTAAGAGACTTGAACAGAAGCTTCTCTGCAGAAGATAGGCACATGGCCTACAGACACATGAAAAAATGCTCATCAAAATGCACTGTTAGGATCATGTGTCCCCCCCCACCAACTTGAGTAAATTTGCATCTCCAGAATCTGCATTTGGTGACGCCTGGTGAATGTCATTCATTGAAACACAGAATTAAAGTGTACCTTCTAGGGTGTTGCAAGTAAACACGTTACTTCGTATTATTTACCAATTTGTTTACGGGTATAAACAATTAAAATTCTATCTTCCATGACTTAAATGCATATAGAAACTTCGACAATGAATAAGATCTCTCTGTTAAGAGTGACACTTTATCTCATTTGACTAATGCAGATGTCATTTGTTCATAAATTATTCAATGAAGTGCTAAAAGCTTTTTCTCCAGAATTTCCTCTATAAAATGACTTCAGTAGATGAATTATTTTCTTATGCTAACTAACTATACAAATTTTCTATTTTGGGTATAGAAAATCTTTAAAAGACTATTTTAAAACATCAACTTTTAAAATACATAGCAATTTCATTTTAAGAAAAACGCTCTCTTTAGTTTGCTATACATTGTATGCCCATTTTCAAAGAAATCTTTCTTTAATAAATAATCTAACTTTAAAAAGAATTATTTCTATTCCAATTAATAAACCAAGCCACCAAGTTTTTGAATCAAACAACCTCAAAATGGCAAATATGATGTTTAGTAGTGATCTTTAAGGGCTCTAAAGATAGCTATTTAAAGATTTTAAAATAAAAAGAAATCATGTTATTGGCCGTTTCAATTCATTTTTCCTGATGACTCTATAAAATGCTTAATTAAATTATTGGTTTGTATGAGGTTTTATAATGGTTATTGCAGGGGAAACATAAGTAAGATTTCTGACAGATCTCTGCTGTCATTAATATGTGATTATGTTACTAACATCTTACTTCAAATAATGCAAAAGTATACTCAGGACATTGACACCTTTTGGTGTAATTACCTATAGTCAACACATTTTCGCACATTAAAACTAAAATAGCTTGCATTTAGATTATTGAAACCTAAGACAGGCACTACTAATCAGAAAAAAATAAACTATGGATTACTTTGTTAAAAATAGACGTGGTTTATTAGACGTGGTTTAATAGACGTGGTTAGTTCTTTAAGCCTAAAAATCCTAGTGAGGAAATTTCTTTTTGCAAAATTAAATTGGCATTTGTTACTTTATCAAGGGATCCACAGAGAAGTGATGACATACTAAGTGATTGGGAACCAGCAATATGGAGCCATCATTTTAAATCTTTATTTGAATAATTTGGAGATTGTCTGGGTACAGTGGCTCATGACTGTAATCCTAGTACTTTGGGAGGCCAAGGTGGGTAGATTGCTTGAGCTCACCAGTTCAAGACCATCTTGAGCAAGAGTAAGACACTATCTCTAGAAAAAATGAAAACCTGAAGCAAGAGGATCACTTGAGCCCAAGAGTTTGAGGTTGCTGTGAACTATGATGCCACAGCAGCACTCTACCAAGGGTGACAGAGTGAGACCCTATCTCAAAAAGAAAAAAAAAGGGCGGCACCTGTAGATCAACGGAGTAGGGTGCCAGCCCCACATGCCGGAGGTAGTGGGTTCAAATCCAGCCCTGGCCAAAAACTGCAAAAACTGCAAAAAAAAAAAAAAAAAAAAAAAAGGCTCGGCGCCTGTGACTCAACGGGCTAAGGTGCCAGCCATGTACAACTGAGCTGGGGGGTTTGAATCCAGCCAGGGCCCGCCAAACAACAATGACAGCTGCAACCATAAAATGGCCAGGTGTTGTGGAGGGTGCCTGTAGTCCCAGCTACTTGGCAGGCAGAGGCAGGAGACTCACTCAAGCCCGGGAATTGGAGGTTGCTATGAGCTGTGATGCCACAGCACTCTATCCGGGGTGACAGTTTGAGGCTCTGTCTCAAAAAAAAAAAAAAAAGAGAGAGAGAGAGAGAGAGGAATAATAGGAGATCGAGGACCTTCTAGCAAGCATAACTTTTATCCCTCAAAAGATTCAAGGATGAATCATTAAAAGACAAATAATTTGCCAGCACTTGGAGAAAATAATGCTATAGAGTGGCAGACCGAATGCCCGTCGAGAAACACCTCAAAGAAACATGATGACTTTGAACAGACGTTTCAATAAAAAGTGACTTTTCAAACGCACTGCTAAAAGATTTACAGATGAATTCCTCAGAATGATTAATAGACTTTTGTGCCATGTAACAAAGTGGTGTTTTTCTTTAGTTTGGCCTAAATACATCGGTATCCTTTCTATCTAGCCTTGTTCACACTTATATCTGAGGAAGCCAATCTCCTTAAAGCAAACATAATCTTAAAATTGACTTCTGTCATTTGAGAGGTGTGAGGAGGGCAGAAATCATCAATGTGTAAGTTTCCCTAATTGACAGAGTGAGAAAGTGATGGCTGACATCCTCGTCTCATCAAAGTCATGGTAGATTTTCTTTGACCTGACCTGGCCTGCTGATATTGTATGATACAAAGAATTGATGTATCTAAGTAGCTAGAAAAGTCACAGGCTCAATACTGGGAAATATTCAATTCAATAGAAATTCAATACTGGGAAATATTCAATTCAATAGAAATTAATCATTTTTTTATCCTAGTATGTATAAATGTCTGACATATAGTAGGCTGTTTGCAACTAATTATATAAGAAATGTTGTTTTCTCTTGTCTACTGAGAAAGCATGACTAAAGAAGCCAACTGATTTTCATACTAGAAGAGAAACTTCATTGGTTTGAAACAGTTTATCAGAAGTCCACCCTGGCTGAATACTGGATGCCTAATATTTCCAATAGAGATGGTTTTTACATTATTCTTGTTATCATTAAAAGATTCTTTATCAAGTGCAATCATCATCAATAATGATAATAATATACAATAAACACATATAAAACTTTCTAAATACAGATGGTACCAAAATGTATATGCATTTTAAGAAAGGAAAAAACTGTATTAAACTTGTAATATTTATTTAATAAATGCTGAAAATATTTGTTAACTTCTATATTGGATCTTGTATCTCTTGTAATTTCAGAAGTCAAATGTGACTTGAGTATTACAATTTTAAAACAGTGTTTTCCTTTCTTAAAATGTGTATGCATTTTTTGGCACCCTCTGTTTTAAGTATTGTGCCTGACATATCCTAATTCACTGAATTCTTCCAATAATCAGGTGTGGTAGTGTATTTTAATTAACAAAATGTTAAAATACTTTTCTTTGGAAATTTGTAGGTATAATAGCCCTGACTTCCACCCAGGGTATCCCTGGACATGATTAAATCTTTTGGTACTCTGAATATCAATTATGGTTTTTCCAATCATTTTATTCTTTATTTCTCTGTTTTGTTGTTTAAGTTACACACACACACACACACATGTGTACATACACATATATGTGTGTATATATGTATATATATAATTTAAATGTATACATATATATGTGTAAACTTAAGGATGATAGCTCTCATTCAAATGAAAATACATATTCTGTACTTCGGTATTAATTTATATGATTATACCCCTAGTGGTCATTTTTTTTTATTATTTTTGCTAAAAACATTCAAATTCTGTGGTAGTGCCTGTGGCTCAAAAGAGTGGGGCTCCGGCCCCGTATACCGGAAGTGGTGGGTTCAAACCTGGCCCCAGACAAAAACTACATAAACAAAAAAATTCAAATTCAGTTCTAGTACAGTGTGTCTAGATTCAAAGGATTAATAATATTTGGTTTAAGGCAGAGTTTTTCAACTTTGGTTAATGATATTTTTGGTGAGATAATTTTTTACGGGGGGGGGGCTTCCCTGTGTGTTATAAGACACTCACTTAACAGCATACCTGGCCTCTACTCACTAAAGGACAATGGCACCTGTGCCTGAGCGGTGGCAACAAAAATATCTCCACACATTGCTGAATGGCCCCTGGGAAGTCACAGGGACTGCAAAATCGTAACCAGTGGGGAACCAATATTCAAGCCAATTGTGGCAGCTCCACTCTCACCTAACAGGAGTTATTCTGGAGCGCACTGTGTCACCAGTGCTGGCTAGAGCTTCTGGGGAAGCTCTCTCAACCATCTGCTGGAGCTTCTGGGGAAGCTCTCTCAACCCATGCCGCACGAAGAGAAATTCCTTCTCCTCCCTCTCCCTCTCCTTGCTGTACAGGTCATTGTCATGTGAAAACTTGCAGCTTGGGCAATGGAAGGCGTCATAAAGATGTTTAGAAGAGCTGCTGGTCCAGCTTTGGGCTAGCAACCACCATACTCATTGACCTGTGTCACAGATGGCCCAGGTCCCCTTCTGGGAACAAAATAGCATCACATTTTCCTGAACCCATCTCCCTGGAAGGTAAATGTGTTCACAGGATTTGCTTTATCCAATACAGTGTGTGCCACCTTGAGACAGAACCTTTGGGACCCTTTCCCTGCCGTGTTGAGTCAGGCAGGGAAAACATCCGTCTGGCTCCTTCAGTCCCCATGGTAGACATGTCTACTAATCTGCACTGAAGTGTGTGCAGCAGCTAGACCATTGAGATCAGTGCCACTAAACCAGACGGATACAGCTGCCTCTAAATTACTTGCTGAATATATAAAAATCTGTATTTTATGTCAAATTTATTTAAATTTTTTCAAAGTTTTTTGGTTTTAAGATCCTCAGAGAACCCGAAATGATGCAATATGTTTGTTGACTTTTTCAATTTCGAAAAAAATATAGATGAGAACCCAAAAGTGATACCAAAAGATGACTGCCAAATAAATAATGAAGACTTTAGAGCAATACAAAAATTTACATCTATATGCTCATTTTCAACCCATTTATTCTGTGAACTTTCTTATGTGCTCTATCTATGAATTAAGAAACATAAACACGCCTTTCTCCCTGCTGGAAAGGTAGGAGAACCATGTGCAATCACTTAGGAGTAGTCTCCATCCAGTGCATAGAAAATTGACAGAATACACCAGGACTTGACCTGTCATAGTCAACCAGAGCGCTCATATGCCAATTTATAATATTGGAACTGCAGTTTCTTTGCTTGCAAGCACAGAAGATTCACAGTTATTGTAAATACATATGCACAAATTTAATGTGACTATCAATAATTAATTCATCTAATATTTCAGCAATTATTTACTGAGTATCTTCTAGCTGATATGCACTGTGCATGTTCCAATGTTCTTTCCTTCTAGTCTAGTTTTCAATCTTCCCCTCCTCCCTCCAGAAGTGAAGATTTTTCTTGAGTTCAGGGTGGCTACTTCGGATTCAGTACTCCTGTCCTATAACAATGTTAATTACTGGAACTTATTGTGATAGAAAATTAATAACAACAAAAGCAATAAAAACAAATGGTACCACCATAGGTTTTGAGAGAGTGCCGTGACATCGCAGCTCACAGCAACCTCCTATTCCTGGGCTCAAGCGAGTCTCCTGCCTCAGCTTGAGGCTCTGTCTCAAAAAAAAAAAAATTATTCTATAAAAGGCCAAAGTGAACTACAAATTGAGTCAATGAAAGCATCTTAATATTTCGTATGTTTATCATTGATATTTTCTTACAATTGGTTGTCTAGTTTCGTTTCTTCTCCTTGGAACATTAATATGAATGTCAGACATGGGAAATCATACAGAATGAGAAATGCATGAAAGTGAAATTTATACAAAAAGGTAATACCCAGGATAGGAAAAAATGTTTGAGAATATTAATATCCATAGTATAGCATTGCTGTAAACACTAAATGAAATTATACATAGAATGTAATACATTTCTGGGCACATCATGGACTCTAAATCAATAGTAGCTTATTTTAGTTATTTTTGCCATGCCAATCTTAGTGAGAGCCAGAGAAACAAAATGAAGGGAGGTAGTAAACTAAGTTACTGCATCAGGAAATATGTAACGAGTCTATTAATATCCTTGCATTTATTATTAAAAATAGAATTAACACTCCCTAAATTTCTATCCATAAGAAAAAATAGTGGAGGGAAGAAGAGAAGGAGAATCTGTAAGAACGGGAGTCTGCTTAATAAAAACAATGGCATAGCTGCAGCTACTTTGTACAGACAACAAACAATTCTCTTGATAGTAATTCATCTTATTGTGACCACATCGCTTGTAAGAACCCTGTTTGCACCTCACAATGAGAAAGCCAAAGTGGATTAAGATTTCAAGCCTTAAATATCACTGAGTTTAACACATGTAAAGTCAGGGCTTTGGGTCTGCAGTCTTGCAAAATCACTAGACATAATTGCAGGCAGTGGCATAATAATAGGAAGATAACCCTTTCATATGCACGGAGATTGGTTTAGGGATAACGCAAAACATATATGTGTGTATGTTGTATATAACACTGTAGACATATACACAAATTTTACAAACTAAGCTGGTATTACATATCACAATCCCAATTAATCTCAATTCTTTCTAGAAAAAGTAATGATGTTTGTACATTTTCCTCCACCCCAACAAGCTTCTGAGATTTTTCTCATTATGTTTAAACCTAATTAAGATTGAAGACATTTTGTTTTCAGTATCATTTAGTATGCTTTTGTTTGCACACCTAAACATTCCAAAAATGAAAATTGAATTTCAGCATAAGAAAAAGATGTTTTGTTTGATGATGTTTCTACTTATTCTCCACCAAAACCAGGCACTCCCAAACAGACTAATATTAAAACACATTTTTATCCCAAAGTGATGAGGTACTGAGCCTTGTGACTGAGATTGATAAAAGTTTACAATTAAGTATGATTAACTTACTGATCAGGTTTGTACATTGGTATTACGAGATTATACATAGAATGTAATACATTTCTGCTGCCATTTTATTATTGCACGAGGGAGAAAGAGATGTCAATCTCTTCATCACTGATATTTAAAAAATGTTAATTAATGCTATGCTTTTGTTTTCCTCGTATGTTAGGAGAAAGAGCATGGGAAATGATGATCCAATCCTGTAGTGATTTGCTGTAATCCTACTACGCATAAAGCATTTACATTGAAATGTAATCTAAAAATTCTTCAACCTCTGCCTCTTGAACTGAATATAAAACCCCATCTCTCTGTCATTACCATGGACAGCATGAACTTCAGGCATTATATCCAACTCAAAAATTTTGAAAAACTAAGTCCCACCTCCACATGTTTTAAAAACCAGTATTTGAATTTTTGACTGTAAGTTAAAATGATCTCAAAATAGATAATTTATGATACATTACATCTTGTTTATGTGCTTTATATATTTTGATCAAATCATTGAAACTGAAGAAGTCAACTGTTTGCACTTTTTTGGAACATATCTACAATACCCCTAATTTTTAACACTAATCTTCCTTATCAAATCATTTAGTGAAAACAGACTTACTTTTGTCTAAAAAAGGATATGATTTATTTAGAAAATACACACAAATACTTTATATGCCTCTTTCACTAATAGATAATTTTTAAATTCTAACTCTAGAATGTATAGGAAATGATGAACTAATGGCTAAGTATGTACATAAGGAGATAGATGAATAAATAGGTGATTGGATGGATGGATGGATGGATGGATGGATGGATAGATAGATGATAGATAGATAGACAGACAGACAGACAGATACCTTGTCATTAATGTTTCACTAGATAAAAGAAAAGAAAACTGCTTTGGTCTTCTTTCCTCTTCTGGAACCTTCACCAGGGGCTCAGTATCAACTTATGCCCTGGGCACTGTGCCAGGGTAAGATTCAATGTGGGTGGCAGGTGTGCTTTCTTTCATTAAACGGGAAATGGACAATTATGAAAGAGTTGGAAAATCCCAACCAGCAGAGCACAGGTGTATTTTCAGTGGGATTGATTTTAGAAAGGGTAAAGACGGAAGTAGAGAATCTGGACAGAGATTCCCTTATATGAATCAGTGCCAACTCGTACCCCAGAAAGTCTCCACAGCTCCTCAGCTCTCCAAAGGCTTACAAGCCCATCAGGAGACCACTGTGCCAGGGGTCTAGTATGAGCCTGCTCGGCCCATGTCACGCCTCTCCCTTGTCACACTGGTCTTCTTTCAGTTGTTTAAACACATCAAGAGCTTTTCTCCATGTTGGGCTGTGCATGCGCGATTCTCCAAGGCAGAATGTTCTTTCCTTTGCGTCTCTCACCAGCTCACTCACCATCTTCTACAGGGTGTTGGCTTTACTGGCACCTACTTGACCATATTGTATTAAGTTGGTCTCCTACTCTTCCTCCATAACTTCCTTATCCAGTCTCTGAATTTCATTCGTTTCCTCCATTACTCTTACCTCTATTTGTATTTATGTATTTCTTTACTTCTATTTAATCTCACCTACCAGCATCCTTACAAGCAGTAAACAAGTCTACTTTTCTAGTAGATAGTCCTCAGGGCATGTCTCGGTGTTGGACACTGTAAGCTAAACAGATCAATGAAAAACTTCAAAACACACACACATATTCAAAAGCAGCTGGAACTAACTCTTTCTTGATTTACAATATGAAGCTACCTTGGTTCTGCCATATTTTCATTGCATTAGACAGCTAAATTTTCTATTGTATACTGGGTGTGAAATCACATAGCCCAGACATCCTCCCTATACTTTTAAATAGGTAATGAACCGCCTTTTACTGCTACATGGAGTTTAGACTGCATACATATTCAGACCTCATCTATTGAAAATAGGAGAATGATGCAATATTAAAAGACTAAGAACTTGAGTAAGGGGGAAAAAGGGTAACAGCAGAAGAAACTGAAATGAAGAGATAAGATAAAACAAAATTAAAAACAAACAAAAAATAATACCTTGTCAGGAAGCAATTAAAAAACCTAAAAGATGTATGTTTAAAACCCATATACATAAATATTAAAAATAGTTGAATGTTTCACATGAAAATATGAATAGTACACAACACAACTAAAATAATCATCAAAAAGGGAAAACTATGGAAAAAAGAGCAAGACAAAAGCCAAAAATAATGAACATGCTGCTATGATTTTTAAGGAAACTCTCACTTATATGACGGGATAAGGTGCTGAATACTTACAATCGCAAAAAGTTATTGAAGTTAGAACTAATTGATAATGGAAGCAACTTTATATGAACTTAATGTGCAATGTGAAAGTTATAACAACCCTATAATGTAGGAATTTTTACTATTTAATGTTTCTTGTAAATATCAGAAGTGAGGAATTTATTTAACAATTTGGACTCAGATCTTTTATCTATTTAAGATTTCTCAAGCTGATTCCCGAATGAAACTGCTTTGTATGTTTTTAATTTATGACATGAGTTTATTCTCTCGAAATAGTTCTAGGGGTTGGTCACCATCTCCCCTAACTTTCTCTGGCTTTACTATAGTCAACATCTTCTATGAGAGTCCATAGCAACTGATGCCCTCTGAAGAAAAGAGGCACAATATGTGTTTCCTCAACCTATGAGAGAGGCGGGGAATAAAATACGAAAATTCACAATACTAAATCTTCTTGACTGATTAAATAAGCAGCATCTATCCCTGGGCTGGTATTTATTATCCTAATACATCATGTCAGTAGAACTTCCAAATAGCTAGGAAAAGACCTTCTTATTCAAAGTTATTTTATTTCCAAATGGCTTCACAACTACTTTCTCCCTAAATTAGCTTTTGCGAAAATGAAATACCTTCTAAAATGGAATTCATATTTCTGAGCTGTGGAAAACCTCTTTAGGTTATAGAAAACATAAAGAATGAATTTATAGTACATAACTTAACCAACTCAATTTCTCCGACATGAATTCAGTGCTGATTTCAAATGAACTGTATCGTGCTTGACGCACATTCACTTTTTAAGGCATGACTTTATTGTGTACAGAAAGGATTTTTTTTCAAACAGGTTGATTTAATGCATCCAAGTCTATGTTTTATATATTTTTTCCTGAGCATCAGAAATTCAGATATTCAACTACATAAATATAGGACTTACAGAGTCTATAATATATACTTTGTAGCCCTTTTTGAGGAATATAGTGTGTTTTAAGATAAATATACCCCACTCCAAAAAGGTCCGTGATCTTTGTTTATCACTACTTGCTATGTAAACCTCGTTATAGCATTTATTTCTCCTAAGTTCTTTCGTCCCCAAAATGGGCTTAATGATGACAGCAGCTACTACTTAAAATTGCTAAGAAGATAAAAAGATACAAATTTCTTTCTGAGCTACAAATAATTATGTGCAAGTGAAGTTATGGTAACATTGATAATGAATGGCCATTCACTTTTCAAAGAGACGCTGTGCTAATCACTTTTCATATGTGAAGTTGACTAATCTATTCAAAAGCCCAGTGAAATAGACACAACCAATCCAATTTTACAGATGATAAAATTGAAACTAAGAGAAACCATGACATTTTTCCAGTTCTCATGAGTAGTGAGATATGAGGCTGAAGTGTAGAGAATATTTACAATCAGGTTTTTCAATCATCCAGTATTCACTAGTATATATTTTTTATTTAAGTTGAAAACCTCTGAATGCAATCTCCTATTTTTCTGGCATCTTTCACAGCACCTAATAATGTGGAATGTGTATGGCTATATTTATTTATGAAACTTAGTCACCAAAGTGTATATACCCTGGTAACTAACTAAAACAATAAGCAAAGCAAATAAATAAACGTCAAGAAACTGCAGATACTGCATTATTAAGATGGCATATTACAGGAAATGAGGTGAAATGATTTTGTGGGGGTAGGAAATGTCTGACACATGTATTAAGTCACATGCTTGTGTTTTCTTTATGATTTCATTGTGTTGTCAAGAGATGTTTTAGCCCAGTAGCATCAAACTTCTGTCTAGGTCAGGGTCCTGGTGGAAAACAGATGGCACACCCTTAGGTGGTGACTGAAAGAGTGTTTAATGAAGGTGCTCTTTATAATTGTGTGACAAGTGAAGGGGAAGGGAAGGAATAGTCAGTAATTAGGATTAGCAAGATCTGTAAGCCAACCATCAAGGTGTCTACCTACCCCAGGATACAAGGGCAAGGGAGGAAGACACTGGGCTGCCAGAAGCTTTAGGGGAGAGACGGGAAAGCACTGAGATACCAAAATGAGGTAAGACTCCCAGAGGACGGGCTCGGCCACCTGCAGCTCACAGAATACCCGCCAGGAGAGAGTCAAGAGCCAGTAAGCCACATTCTGTTTCTATCTTCCAATCTGTTGGTGTTTTCCATTGGCCAAAAGCAAACAGCTTTTTGATACAACTTATAAGGTCAAATGAGGTTAGAGGATGGTGGAAAGTGGGTGGATGGGTGGAGGGGAAACAGAATATTCATCATCACGGCCATTGGAGAAGTGGGGCTCTTGTCAAAGAAAGCATGGTTGGTGACTGCAGATGAGTATCTACTCAAGAAGGGGATAGATTTCTTGCTCTCCTCAGTAAGTGTCACGGCAATCTGCAAATAGGGTCAAACTAGGGTGACCCGTAAGTGCACACTCAGCATGTTCGGGATGGGTTACACTTCCTTGAGCTTGGGCATATGGAGGACGTAATCTGAGCCACCTTTCTCTTAATTCTCCATTGAGCAAAGGCAGCGCTCCCTGAGCAGCTTATAGGAGAACCAAGAGTTGTCTGGAATGCAGGGCTTGCTGCCTACCTAGCCACATGAACTAGATTCAATTTAAAAAACCCTTCTTTGATTTATTCTTAAATCAAATTCATAAATGGTTCATGTACTTTTACAAAGCACGAGGTTGAATAAGCCTACATAGTGTTTTGAAAATGCTCAATGTGCTAAAAACTGTTACCTGAAGTAGGATCAACACGCTTCAAGATAGTACTTAGTTTGAAAACAGATATTAAATAGCAAGGGCATCTCTGTTCCTTAATTTCCTTAATTTGTTTTTTTAAAAAATACATTTGTGAATCTTTCCTGTGTGTGACATTCTTTGACTGTTTTGGGGGCAGGGACTGGGCATGGGGGAGACCCTAAACACCCAAGAGGACTCTCCCTCAAGCAGAATAGCAGCAGTAATGACCCAGATTTAGGCAAGGAGAAATATTTTAAAAAATCGTTTTCCTGGAAATTCCCTACTCTACTCTTTTGTTCAGCGCTCCGTGGGGGATGATAAGGATATTCTGTTTCACTTCTCTATTACTCAAAGAGGAGATTCAAATTGTACCTTTGAAGGAGAAAGCTACTGGTTCCATAACTGGTGTGCAATGCAAATTTAACCTAAGAAATAGTTTTAGTTTTCCCATTACCTAGAAATGGTTACTAGAAAAGGATATTGCCCACACATACAAAAGGATTTGATAAAAGAGTTAAATTGTCAATGAAGACACGTATCTTTCTTACTTGGAATACTCTTCCTTTTTTAAAAATTACTTTATAGAAAGTACTTCTCTTCCAGATCTAAACTCAAAAAATATTTTACTGTGGAAAAGTTTCTTTGACTTTCCTTAAAAGTGTATGTTTTCCTCCCGTGAAAGAGCTCAGACCACCAAGAATCACAGTCATGATATTTTTCAAAGTTTACAACTAAGTATTTATTTCTGTGATGATATAATTCTCGTCATTATGCCTTTTGTAGAGCATTAGCTCTATGAAGACAGAGTGAATTCTCCACTCATTCACTCATGCCCAGTAGCCTTCATACAGCAGACTCAAAACAATTGGAGAGTCGACAAATGTGTTGCATTTCTGTGCAAGATTTGGTAACTGTCTACCCTCTCTGTTTTGTGTTTCACATAATGCATATCTCCAAAACGGTACCTGAACACTTAAGAAAAGTATTGTTAAAAACTAAGTTCCTGGTTCATGGCAAAACCAAGGCATGTGGTCCCTGTCTATACCAGTGTTTTTCCACATTTTTTAATATCAAAACATACTTGAAACTATGCTTAAACTTCCTCAGCACATGTTAAGTTATACTAATTAAGAAAAAAGAGTTTTGGAAATCTTGAAAATAATTAGATTAATGATCCTTAAAAGTTTTCATGGCATGTCTAAGGTCCCTTCACAGCACACTGGCTGAAAAATCACTGGTCTACACCATCTGAGCATAGATCCTGGATTGTTTTATCTTATTCATTTTTCTCTGCAGCAGGATTTCCAAAGCATCTATTCTCAACCTGCACTAGGTTTGTGTTCATACTCTCTATCTTAAAGTTCAAGCTTAGTACTGTTGGCATTCTGGACTGGGTAGTTCTCTGTGGCAAGGGCCACTCTGCGCATTGCCCAATGTGTAGCAGCTCTCGTGAGCACTTCCCACTAGATGCCGGTAGAAGCTCTCCAAACCCCATGGGTAGAAATGAATAGAAATATCTGTAGACATTGCCAAATGCCCTCTGGAGAGTAAAAGTTTCTCCTGGTTGAGTTTTATCCTTCTAGAGGAATAACTGGACAGATTCAAATTCATATACAAGTGTAATGGAAAGGTACTGTTGAAATACTAGTGCCAAAAACGAAAAAGAAAAAAGAAAATAAAAATAAAAATAAAAGAAAGAAACACTAGTGCCAAGTTTTTCCAACATACTTCATATTAAAAAGGACTTAGTCCTCATTGAACAGCTTATGAAGAACATTATTAATTCAAATTGTTGCTATTCTTACTGGCTTTATTTTACAGTTTTGAAAATATCTTAATCTGTAATCATTCCCTAGGGCTTTTCAAATAAAAGTGGAGTCTGTATACATCAAATAAATCAAGAAACAAAAGGCCAGCATAGGTCAGACTTCTAATATCTAAAGTTTCACTCATGTTCCCTATACTTTTAATTAAATTTTTTGAATGTGGTCGTGCTTCTGAGGCACATAAGCTCACTGTAACATGGCTGTGCAAATTAAGGTACACTGAAAGCCTGAAAAATAGAATTGAGCAGTGTTTTAAAAGAAATTTAGTAGTAGTAATTTAAAAAATTTTAAAAGTACTATTCACAGAACACTTCTTGTATTCCTTCAGGTACCAGATGGCCCATTACCTTAAGGTAGAGTGAGGATAATTTTGAAAGTAAATGGATTTACCTTTGCATTTGATGGCACACTAAAATAGTTCTGCTGCTGGGTGATACTATTGTTCTGTAAATAAAGCTCGATGAAAGGAAAGATTGGCAATTATCCAAATCCAGATTATGCAGGCAATTAAATTGGACAACGTATGCACAAAATGTATTTTTTCACTACCAGATTAAATATAAGATTACTCTCCATTGATTTGAATTTATGCATGAAATTGTCTCAATTTCCACATCAATGAAATAGTTATATTAGGAATAACTACATTCTACTTCATAGTAACAGTGAAGGCATGGTGTATAAACAGGTGTATCAAATGATCTGTGTCTAACAAAAAAAGGTTGAATTTGAATGTGAGTTAATAAAACAACTAACATTTCATTTTTGAAATAAGTCTCCTCTGTATTTGTTTACCTTTTCAAAAAATTCCTTTCGAAGAAAACAATTTCTGCAGGTAGAAGAAAATTGACTTCATAATTACTTTACAGTAATACATATCTACTGTTCTTTACACTTTTCAATAATTTAACATACATACTGTTTTTCACTATAGAGAAATGGTTATATCTTTAACAATATTACATGAATACTATAAATCTCAGCGGAAGCAATCCTAGAAAAAATCACAATGTGTATCAGGAGCAATCCAAATATACTTGCCTTTATCAGCCTTTCTTTTTAACTGTATTTTTCATTCTTACATGTTGTAAATTGTATTTATTTAAATGTTCCTTTAAAAAATAAGTGAAAACAGCTATTTGGTTTTTAAAAAGGACTGAAGTTCAAACCCATTACCTCTACTGTGGTGGGCTTCAGTCCTTTTCTACTTCAATTTCATTATTGGGTCTTGCACTTATCTGCCTTTGGCAAACCATATTTTTGAGCAGATTTCAAGGATAATACGCAGAGAGGACTGTGAAACATCTATCCATCTATCTATCTATCTATCTATCTATCTATCTATCTATCTATCTATCTATCTATCTATCGTCTATCTATCTGTCTGTTTAAAAGGGCTCCTGTGTTGATTTACCCAGTTCTGCGTGATGGGCTGTGTTGATGCATCTCGGTAAGTGGGTCTTCCCACTGCATTTCTTTTTGCCTGTGTAGGAATTATGCTATCAATAGAATCATAAAATATAATGCTGACTTGGATGGTCATACCTTGATTTACAGTGTGACATATTCTATCTTTCAAAAACCCAGAAGGATTTTTTTTCTCTATTCTGTGCATTATTTTTCATGGAAAATATCAGTTTCAAGCTTTTCTTAGGCAGCTGTAATGCA
>CAUYRH010148669.1:0-10117 GCA_963574655.1 Perodicticus potto | reverse complement strand
TCAAGCGAGTCTCCTGCCTCCGCCTCCCAAGTAGCTGGGACTACAGGCACCCGCCACAACGCCTGGCCATTTTTTGGTTGCAGCCATCATTGTTGTTTGGATTTGAACCCGCCGGGGCTGGATTCGAACCCGCCAGCTCAGGTGTACGTGGCTGGCGCCTTAGCCCATTGAGCCACAGGCGTGGAGCCCAATATTTTTCTCTTAACACCTTTGCCTGGCCTAAATTTTTTTACAAGAAGCCCACATTAGTTTCATAATAAAAAAACTTAATGGCATAACTATTGTAAAAAATTCATTGGAATTCTACACAGAATTACATTAAATTTATAAATGACATGGGATGTTTTTATAATACTGTCATTTACTCCTATAGAAATATTTTCAAAATACTTATGTTTCTTAGTAAAGTTTTGAAATTTCTTCATACGGGTCCTATGGTCTATTAGAATATGTCTGGATTTTATATTTCTGTATTTCCATTTATAGATTGACATATTGAGATATAAAGATATATATTATTACCTAATTGTTGTTGTTTTTAAAGTAAATTTGTCTCATTGGAGACTGTCTTCTAATTGTTTTTTATCTAAATAATTAAATGAAACTATGATTTTTAAAATTTTCTTGACTTTAACTTTAAAATAATTCTAAAGTAATTAGTGAGCTTACAGTTGAAGTTCAGGCTAAAATTATTGATTTATGTAGAAATACTGTAAATTTAGTTAATATAATTGTTTTTATTTATGAGGCTTTTTAAATCATGTAAACATGGCTTAAGAAAATAGCTGTTATGAGGAACACTCTGTAGTATAAATGACTACGGAATATAATATCTGTCATTTTCTGAAAAGGAATGCAAAGGAATAATGAACAAAAAATAATTATTTGTATAGATAGAATTTTCATGAATAATTTATGAGAACCTAGACAAGCAAGAAACAATAGATCTGACCTATTTTGAGTCCAGTAGACTTTTTTCCACATTTGTAGAAGATACTGCTTGTGTATGTTTTTTCTTTTCAAATGAGAAATTGTTATATTGTTCTTACTTCTGACTATAAATATATTATAATTATAAAAACCATGAAAATATTATAGAAGAAAAGTACTTTCTTATATGAAGATCAACAGTGACCTTATCACCAGAACAGCTGCCATAAATAGCATTTTGTCTATTCTTTGAATTAATTACTAATGTATTTCACATATTTATAAAAATGAGAGCACATGGTACATACATGTACATATAGTTTATAGTCTCCTTTTCTCTCTTAATGTATAATCACTGCTGTCTTTTATTCCATCAACACAGGTCCCCCTAGTTTTTAATAGCTATCATTAAAATGTGTATTTTATTTTATGGATGTTCCATAATTTATTTGATCAATCCCATGTTGGTTAACATTTAGGTAGTTTCAAATTTTCTACAATGAATGTTGTAATGCACCTTTTCACACTTGACACTTTATTTCCTTAAGAAATGAAAATGCTTGATCAATGAGTCTGCATAATTTTACAACTTTTGTCTTAATATTAAAATATACTATATTACTTCCAAACTCTCCTCTACAAAAGGTCATAAGTCATTTTTCTCTCGAGCTTTTCCTATATTGAGTATTAATATTATTTTTAAGATCTCTGACATTATTACAGGTGGGAAGTGGTACTTAATTGTCCTTTACATTTCCAGAATCTGACTACTGATGAGGTTTATCATGTTTTCATGTTTGTGGCCTATCATTACTTGTACATTTGTGATGTAACTATTCTATCTCATTCCTACTTTTCTTCTGGTATATACATCTTATTATTATAGACTTGTAAGTGCTTCTTAATGATTAAAAATATTAATCTTTTGTTTATAATAATACTTTAAAAATATGTCTTTAGTCTTTTTATCTTGATTATATGCCATTTTTACCACACAGAGTTTTATGTAATCAACTTAATGCCTTTGGTATCATTCTTTGGAAGACATTCTCTGCAACAAAATAAGGAAAAATTCTCCTATATTTAATTTTACCTATATGTTTTCATATTTTTCACTTACATCTTTAACCTATTAGAGTTTCTTTTTAAGGTATAAGTTAAAAATGTAACCATATTTTTCCCAAATGGTTAGTTAAAATTCACTTTAAGTAAACTATATTTTCTCCGCTAAGTTCTCAGATATATTATAATCAAGTGCCAGATTTTATCTTCTGTTCAATTGATCTTTATTAGCCATGTGACATGAGGTATTATTCAGGATTCATTGCAGTACTGCTGTGTAACACATCTTAGTGGCTCACAACAACAAACATTTATTTCCCTCTTATGAGTCCCTCTTACAAAGAACATTGGTAGTGTTCCTCTGGACACAAGTGAACTTTGCTCCAGAATACAGATCCAATTTATGACTGCTCTACCCTTCTGTTTTTTTTCTAGCTGAAATAATAGCAGCTCTCTAGAATATATTCTTCTCATGATCGACAGCAAAAGTGGAAGAAGACTGGCTGAAATTTGCCATCCTTCTTAAACTTCAACTCAACACATTCCCTTTTCCATCCACACTACATAGGTCTGAAAATCACGGGCCCACCCTAAATGAATGGGGATGGAAAGTACATTGTCTCCACAAGGAAGGCAAGTCAAGGTCTTAGAGAGAATGAAGAATGGTAAACAAATAACACTATCTACAACACTGAGCTAGTTATATTTTCTAAGATTCAGTGTCCTCGGTGTCAAATAGGGTAATTGTGAAGAACCAATGATACATATGATAAATGTCAGACACATTGTACCTGGCATTTGGTGATTCAATAAATGTGAACCTGCTTCCTAATAACATACCACTTAAATTATTATAGTTTTGCTATATATTTTAATATGTAGATGGCCAGATTAGCCTACACTTCACTCTTTCTTTGAAGGAATTTTTCTGATTATTCACTTTCATTTCTTTCTCCAGATAAATAGACTTTTGATTCCATTACATGTGTTCTTCCTCTTCCTCTTCCTCTTCCTCTTCCTCTTCCTCTTCCTCTTCCTCTTCCTCTTCCTCTTCCTCTTCCTCTTCCTCTTCCTCTTCTTCTTCTTCTTCTTCTTCTTCTTCTTCTTCTTCTTCTTCTTCTTCTTTTAAAGGCAGAGTGTCGCTCTGTTGTCTAGGCTAGAATGCCATGGCATCAGCCTAGCTGACAGCAACCTCAAATTTCTGGATTCAAGTGATCCTCCTACCTGACCCTCCAACATAGCTGAGGCTATAGCCCCAAGTCACAATGCCCTGGCTAATTTTTTCTATCTTTAGGAGAGATGGGGTCTCCCTCTTGCTCAGGGTGGTCTCAAACTTCTAAGCTGAATGATCCTCCTGCCTAGAGTGCTAAGATTAAACACCTGAGCTGCTGCACCTGGCTATACTCATCTCTTTAATAAGTGAGGAAAATACTTTCCCAGTCCTACTACGTTTAGACTGATAAGCAAGTTGTTGCAAAGTTTTACCAAGAGGCAGCTGAGGGATGGATGACATTGAACACATAATAATCAACATATATTTTGTGATTAAAAAAATTCAAAATTTATACTGCATCATGTATTAATTGGGATGGTCAGTATCTTGAAAAAGTAAACTAACATTTAAATTAGAATAATGAGTATATTAAAAATGATGTTTGAAAACGTAAAGGCTAGTACACTCATAAACACTCAATGAAATACAGGATTGTACAAGAATGTCTAGGTAAATAGCACAGAAGAAAAAGACTTAAAAGTTTTAAGTGTACATAATGCAAATGGTACACAATCTGGATGGAAAACAATTTTTATGATTTTCAAAATAATTATAAATAAGCAAGGGAAAATTCCTACTCAGTATGATTTTGTTTTTGTTTTGTTTTGTTTTGTTTTTGAGACTGAGGGTCTTGCTCTGTTGCCCAGGTTAGAGTGCAGAGGCATCATGGTAGCTCGTTGAAACCTCCTAGAATTCTTAAGTACAGGCAAGTGCCACCACACTTGGATCATGTTTTATTTTTTGTAGAGATGGAATTTTTCCTATGTTGCTCAGGCTGGTGTCAATCTGGCCTCAAAAGATCCTGCCACCTCCACCTCCCAAACTGCTAAGCTTACAATTGTGAGCCACCTAACCCAGCCAGGTATTGTTCATTCCTAAAAGGCGAAGGTGTGACTTGATTTGTATTCAACTGTAAGTTTTATTTCTAGAGAAAAGATACTTAGTAGTTGTTATCTATGCTTAAATAAGAATAAAATAGTTTTATTAAAGCACTTTATATAACTATCAGGAAACACTGTTTTTTAATCAAAGAAACACTAGAGTTAAATATCAAGAAAGATATAAACATTTCTATTTCTGGAAAGAGGAATATTCTATTTTATAAGTAGAAGAATAGACAATTATTAGTCTAGTTAAAACTGTCATTTGAAGGTCAGTGACAGATGAATTTTTCTAACACTGTGAACCTATGAATTAATTTCAAGGTGAGTTATGTGGCATTTTAAGCTATAGTATTCATTAATAAGTTAACTCAAATATTTGTTATGTAGTTTCATCATAGCAATATATCTAATATATTTACATATCTTTTTAACATGAAATAAAATAACATTTATCTAATTTACTCTTATTTCTTCTTAATAAATAGCAATAGATATATTAGATGCAGCTGGTCAGTTATGTTCTATGGATTATTTGGGGCTATTATACAAAAGCATCCAATAAAAATGTTATTCAAAACGTACCCATTTATTCCTGATTATAATGTAGAAATTGGAAGGTTTTTTTTCCTTTTTTAAGACAGAGCCTCCAGCTGTCACCCTAGATGGAGTGCTGTGGCATCACAGCTCACAGCAACCTCCAACTCCTGGGCTCAAGCGAATCTCCTGCCTCTGCCTCCCAAGTAGCTGGGACTACAGGCACCTGCCACAATGCCCAGCCATTTTTTGGTTGCAGCCGTCATTGTTGTTTGGCGGGTCTGGGCTGGATTCGAACCCGCCAGCTCAGGTGTATGTGGCTGGCGCCTTAGCTGCTTGAGCCACAGGCGCTGAGGCAGAAATTTGGAAGTTTTAATGTTTTTTTTTTTAAATTTTGTAGAGACAGAGTCTCACTTTTTCGCCCTCAGTAGAGTGCCGTGGAGTCACACAACTCACAGCAACCTCCAACTCGTGCTTAGGCGATTCTCCTGCCTCAGTCTCCCGAGTAGCTGTGACTACAGGCACCCACCACAACGCCCAGCTATTTTTGTTTTGCAATTCAGCCAAGGCCGGGTTTGAACCCGCCACCTTCGGTATATGGGGCTGGCACCCTACTCGATGAGCCACAGGTGCCGCCCATCTTTAATGTATTTTTAAGTGCTACTTTGAGGCTTAATTTTAGAGTCATGTATTTTCAATTGTTCTCCAAAGACCCAGGTTTTGGGACTAAAATGCCCTTTTAAATGTTATTTGTTCGTTCTGAAAAACTGAATTTTGAAAGGGGCATCTCTGATGCATTTTAAAAAGGGGTCTGTAATAAAAAAAAGAAATTCTCAGTAAAAGGGCAGTTGGGAGGAGCTGTGACATCCTTTGCTTTCAGTCTTATGAGGCACTGCCTGTTTTGTGTGTGTGTGAGAGAGTGTGTAAGAGAGAGAGAAAGATAGAGAAAGAGAGGAGAATTTTTAAGAGGGAATAAATGTCAGTTTTCAAAAATATAACATAAACCTGTCAATTAATTTAGATCCAATCATAAGAAATGTGTTTTGGTAGAAAGCAAGAATGAAGTAAAGTGGTTTTGTTTTTATTTAAACATCTGCTTATGATTCTGTGAAATATGTGTATATAAGTAGAATTCACACTAAAATTAGCTTTTTCCCAACTCCTAGCCCACTGGTTTAAACTTTGTATAAGAAAGCAGTGCATTTGCAGATTATAAATGGGTCAATCCTGTTCAAAGTTTTAAAAATATTCTTCCCAAACCACTGATATTATTGGCTCTGATTTCATTTTGGCCTAAATGAAAGAAAACCTATTCTTACTTCTCTCTGCATTATTCATCTTTACCTGATTAAATTGCCTTTACTGCTTGAAAGCCTTCCAATGGATTTCATATTTTTTTATTGTTATTCCAAATGTTGCTAACTTCATATTTGCAAGATTAATAGGCTTTCAGAGTGTGTTATTTGTGATGATTGTGCCTGTCACTTAAAGTGTTCTTTGCATTGAAGCAAGAAAAATCAGCCCATGGAGAGAAGAGTGTGACAACCAGCCTTGCTTTCTTGGCCCTAGAATCACCAATGCATTCAGATACATACACAGGTTGTAAATAATGTAGAATGTCTGCTTCAATTTCAAAAATCAATTTATTTTTATATTGTTTTATATTTTATTCAAACATCTGCTCCTTTTTGTAAAACAGAAATAACATTATATCAAAGGATCGAACTGTCAGAACTGAATATGGGCTTACGGGTGAAGATAGTGTTTATTCTGCCTTGTAACTTACTCTACCATCACTAAACAGCACCTGAGGCATGACAGCACTCAATACTTATTTGACAGTTGAACGAACTGATAATGTAATATAATGGTATGAAAACTGACCCTTTGGTTCTTTGACCGTCCACATAACTTTGCTGTTTTTAAAATTAAAAATGTTGGCTAGGCGCCTGTGGCTCAAGCAACTAAGGCGCCAGCCACATACACCTGAGCTGACAGGTTCGAATCCAGCCTGGGCTCTCCAAACAACAATGATGGCTGCAACCAAAAAATAGCAGGGCATTGTGGTGGGCACCTGTAGTCCCAGCTACTTGGGAGGCGGAGGCAGGAGACTTGCTTGAGCCCAGGAGATTGTGTGAGATTGTGTGAGCTGTGATGCCACAGCACTCTACCTAAGGTGATAGCTTGAGGCTCTGTCTCAAAAAAAAAAAAAAAATGTTTAGGTGGCCAGGAGTGGTGGCTCATACCTGTAATCCTAGCATTCTGGAAAGCCAAGGCCGGTGGATAGCTTGAGCTCTAGCTAACCTCTTAAAAAGATTAAAAGTTTGGTGTCTGTGATGGTCTGAATGTTGGTGTCCCCCCATTCAGACCAACCTGAGCAAAAGTGAGACCCTGTCTCTACTAAAAAGAAATAGAAAAACTGAGGCAAGAGGATCGCTTGAACCCAAGAGTTAGAGGTTGCTGTGAGCTGTGATGCCACAGCGCTCTACCCAGGGTGACAGCTTGAGACTCTATCTCCAAAAAAAAAAATTGTTTAGGTGGTATTTTCATTCATTGTGGTTGGCAATTTAGTAGTGTTCATCAAAATTTAGTAGATGTGCATTTGACCCAGTAATCTCATTTCCTTGAACCTACAATACAAACACCCACAAAGATGGGGTGTAAGACTACTTGTTGCATTATTGTTATCAACAGAAAATACTTGAAAGAAACTAAATATCCACCACAGACAGATAGTTAAATAAATTAAGGCTTGTCTTTCCTTTGGAACACTATGCAGCGGTTTTATAAGCTTGTACATAGAAAGATCTTCAAAATATGTTGTTTAGAGTTTAAACAAACAAATATCTTTAAACAATGTATGTAAATGCATACAAATATATCCTGGAATAATTGTCACTGTCTTAATCTGCTTGGCCTGCTATAACAAAGCACTGGGTAATTTATAAAAAGTAAAAACATATTATATTTGTAATAGTTCTGGAGGCTAGGAAATCCAAGATCAAGGCATCATCAGATTCAGGGTCTGGTGAGGGCTGGTCTCTACTTCAAATATAGTAGCTTCTTGCTGGGTCTTCACATGGCAGATGGGGGATAAGAGCATCTTTTCAAACTCATTTACAAGGGCACACTAATACCATCATGAGGGTAGAGCTCCCATTATTTAACCACTTCCTTAAAGACTCTACTTCTTAACGCTAAGCAATGAATTTTGTAGGGGGCTGAAGAATGGAGGGGGACACCAACATTCAGACCATCACAGACACCAAACTTTTAATCTTTTTTTTTTTTGCCACAGTCTGTGTCACCTTGAGTAGAATGCTGGGGCATCAGCTTAGTTCACAGCAACCTCAAACTCTTGGGCTCAAGAGATTCTCTTGCCTCAGCCTCCCAAGTAGCTGGGACTACAGGCACCTGCCATGATGCCTAGGTAGTTTTTCTATTAGTAAAAACAGGGTCTTGATCTTGCTTAGGCTGGTCTCAAACCCCTGAGCTAAAAGCATCTACCTGTCTTGGGCCTTCCAGGGTGCTAGGATTATAGTTGTGAGCCAACACACCCAGCCCCAAACTTTTAATCTTACTTACCTCTGAGATACAGGGGGAACATTGATGATAAAGTGATGTGTTTTAAGATGTGGGAAAGAGCTTTCGGTTTTTAGTCTAATGTATCAGCATATGTTTTAATTTTAAAGAAAAAGCATACATTTATGTATGAAATAATTAAATAAACCTACAGGTTTAAAAATAATACTTTTTTTTTGCACAGAGAATGTTTCCCTGATAAAAAATTGTTACGATATAACATAAAATATTTATAATTATTTCCTCTATCTCTGTCTTTTCTGCCATTCCTCTCTTCATACATCTCATCCATTATAAAGCTATAAAAAGCAAACAAAGACAAAATTCTTAAAATCATGAAAAGGAAAATAAATAAGTAAATGTATACTAAGAAAATGTTTTATTTAGATTATGCTCCTCTCTTTGTTTAGGAGCAAAAAATTTTTTTCTACTTAATCCAGTAGATATAATTACAAAGAGACCACAGAACCTGGAGCGTTGGTCTTACTAAGCTTCTAGGTAGATACAGTGACCATTTCTGCCAAAAAGTTAAATAGAATATTTTTCAAATGCTTTTGAGTGAATAGGTATATGCCACGTTGGCCTTTTATCTGATTATCTTCTATTGAATAATATATGACTGGCTTAATAGTTTTCTTTAGGTACATCTTACATTACTTGAATCTGAGTAGGTATTAATAATTATCAATGTATGTTCTATCTTGATATATTATTTCCTATTTGTTGTTGGTCTGCCTCACACAGACATTTATTGCTGAGTCTAGTCTTATCCATACTTGTGTAATGCAAATATAAAAACTACAGAAGACATTGCTTATCTTTGGTTATTTCTTAAACCCTTACCTATATATGTATGCTTGTTAAAAATCTAAAACTTAGCTATAAAATCAGTTATTGTTTCTATTTTATTATGATAAATATTTTCTTTTCTTATTATTTTTTTGAGGTATAGTCTCATTCTATTGCCTCAGGCTGGAGTGCCCTGGCATCATAGCTCACAGTAATCTCAAACTCTTGGGTTTAAGCTATCTTCTTGCGTTAGCTTCCTGAGGAGCTGGGACTACAGGCCTGTACCACCAAAGCTGTCTAACTTTTCTATTTTTAGCAGAGAGGGGGGGTCTTTGCTCTTGCTCAGGCTGGTCTTGAACTCCCGAGCTCAAGCAATCCACCTGCCTCAGCCTCCCAGAGCGCTGGCATTATAGGAGTAAGTCACTGCACCCAGTCTATGCTAGATATTTTAAATAACAAAGAAGAGAATACTGACACATAATGCGAAATTGCCTTCCAAAAAAGGGTAAATTTTTAAAATGTTACAAATGCTTAAACTTACTTTTTCTATGTAAACTCTCACTAGATTTCAGCTGTAGATTTTGGTTCACTTTTTACAATTCTGAATGTCTAAATTTTTCATTTTTTCCCCTAAAGCCTAATTTAGCCTTAACAGAGCTCTTCCTTGAAAAGAGATTTTTTTTTTTAAATAATCGAAGCCCAAGGTTGTCTCATTCAAAGTCATTTTAAGTTGACTTCTGATATGGACCGTTAAAAAGAAAATGTATGGCTCTTTCCCGTCTTGCAAGATGGTGGGTGAAAAAGTTGAGAGGCCGGTTTCTAAAGAGAAGCAACCTGTTGATAAAGAGAAGAGGCCTAAGGCCAAGAAGGGGAAGCCCCACTGCCGCCGAAAGCCTGTTCTCGCCAGAGGACTAGGCAGATATCCCCGATCTGCCGTGTGTTCGAGACAGGCGATGTATAAGAGGAAATACACAGCAGCTAAATCCAAGACTGAAAAGAACAAGAAGGCGAAGGTCCTTGCCACTGTCTCAAAACCAGGTGGTGGGGACAAGAATGGTGGCAC
>CAUYRH010148666.1:0-32929 GCA_963574655.1 Perodicticus potto | reverse complement strand
ATCTTGTTTTGAATTTGGAAAGAACACCCACGTTGCAGCAACTGTGGTTTTCTGTCCGAGTCCCCACAGGCAAGCACTGAAATGTGCCCCTCTGACAGCAAGTGGCCTGGGAAATAACCACTTGAGGCCTTTTCGTTGTGTACTTTTTTGAGACAGGTCTCTTGAGGGCCACATGCACAATTCAAAAAGCACAAAATCCTTTGATTTATTTATTCTCCTCAGAAGGATCCTGTCCCTGACTTCATCATTGAGATAGATTTTCAGTGGAAAGTGAACAGCATCACAGGCCTCTCATCTGCTGAGGCCCTTCCCACCCCGAATACTTTAGCCTCTGTTTGTGAACCAAATTTGTGAAGACATTTTATTTATTTATTTTTTTTGAGACAGACCCTCAAGCTGTCACCCTGGATAGAGGGCCGTGGCATCACAGCTCACAGCAACCTCCAATTCCTAGGCTCAAGCGAGTCTCTTGCCTCCGCCTCCCAAGTAGCTGGGACCACAGGTGCCCGCCACAACACCCAACCATTTTTTGGTTGTAGCCGTCATTGTTGTTTGGCGGACCCAGGCTGGATTCGAACCCGCCAGCTCAGGTGTACATGGCTGGCGCCTTAGCCCACTGAGCCTCAGGCGCCGAGCCTGTGAAGACATTTTAAATGGCACAGGCGTTGTCTTACAACCTGAAGCAACAGTAGAACGTGTTCAGAAAATAAAGGTGAAAGACCATTTCCCAGGGTGCGTTGGACACACTGCAGCCCTCTCCTGGGGACCCCGTCTCCTGCTGGCTTTCCAACAGGAGCCAGCGTGCTGGGAGAGCCCACTCCCACCCTCCGCTGTGGCGTGCCCAGAGGTACGAGAAAGATTATTTAGAACAAAAATATCAAAGGGTGAAGAGAGACCTGTCGGACTGTCTGCACTCCGCGGACAGGGAGGACTTGTCTTCCCCTGTCATCTGCGTGAATGCCACAGAAGCAGCCATGGGAAGTCTAAGCCAGACCCACCTACCTCTTCCCCTGGAATTTTGGCAATAAAATAGAAAGATTATAATATAAACCCCAGATGCTATTGGCAGCTACATCTTTGTCACTGTGTAGAAAAGAGTCAACATAGTAGGCCTGGGGCAGTCATCCTTTTTTATGCTTGTGCTAAATATTTATAATATAAGTTCTTAGAAGTGACAGAGTATTTCCATTTTAATACATCTATATACAATGAACAAGAGTATACATTCCCCTCTCCTGGATACATGTACTCCTTTGGTCTTCTTCAGCCTCAGAGGAGAAAATGGCATTTCTTTTCCTTTTTCCTTACTGATGGAAGTGGAGCGCCGTTGACCAGTATGTAATCATTTCTAAATTTCCGCGAATTGCTAGTACAGTTGCTTTGCTTTTGTGTTCATCTTTTTTCCCCCACATTTAAGACCTCTCTTTTCGGCTGTGTTGTGGTTTTTATTTTCTTCAGAGTTGTACATGCACCTGATGGGGTCTGCAGAGCCCCACGTGAGCGGGGCCCCCAGTGAACAGGGCGTTCAGGGCAGCGCCGTCCTGAGAGTGCTGCCTCCTGCTGCCTGGAGCCTCCAGGCTGTCATGCTGATTTCCAGTTCTTTATTTTAGATGTTATATTTTGATCTTCTACTCTAATAAAAGATGAGGGTTTCTTTCTTTTTCACCTCCTACATACTTCCTTTTCTCCCGTGCTCTCACTGTAGTTGTAGTTATCTGGAGTGCACATCAGCAAGATAAAAATATCACCAGTGAGTACACCAGGTATAGTGTTTTCTGTAACTTTTTCTTTTGCACAGCCATTAATTCCCCTGCTTGGATTATCTTGTCTCTGTTTGCCTACTTAGTTTTCAATGTAAATATCACTCACACAAACCCAGACTTTCTGTGAGATGTGTCCACACATCACACAGGTCAGGGACCCCACTGGTTTCCTCTGGGGGAAGCCTGTGGAGCCTCTGATCTCCTCCAACAAGGCGTCCTCGGGCCTGCCATGCAGCTCCACTGTTTTAATCTATATCCTACACCCTATTGTCTTTTATTTCCCTTGCTTTTTTTCCCTCCACGTCTGGCATCCTTCTCCCAGATTCTCTGTCATCTAACAGGGCATGGCACAGCATATGGTTTGAAATGGTGGAAAACCACCATTTGGCTTTCCAGCTGGTGGTAAGTCCCAGTCTTACCTAGGACTCAGGGGGCAGTTATAGTGGGGTCATTATGAAGTTTAAAGCCAAAGTAAGTTTTTATTAAATTTGAGCAGAAACAATGGGCCTTTTCCAATCAAACACATTTTTAAAATGTAGAGCTAAAGAGCCAGTTGCAGTAAAGAGAAATAGTTCTGCCATTTCCTGTGGGGTCAGATATCAGAGCTAAGGCCCAAGCTGCTCCTGCCAAGGACGCTTTCTGGGGCAGATGGAGGAAGGACTGTGTGCTGGGCTGTGTCCAGGGCGCTGTCACCAGGAGCAGTTGAAAGCCAGTGCTGTGCCTGGCATTGAGAGGGACTCCAAACCCCCAGGAACAAGTCTGAACCATTGAAAGTTGGAGAAGACAGAGTGTGAGGGTGTGGCTCAGTGGGCACAGAGAGGGCTGGATGTGCCTAGGGAGCCCCGGAGTCTGATGTCCGTCACCAGCACATGCGGGGATGTGCCTGGGCTGTGACACTTCTGGAAGACTGAGGCTTTGCACTACCAGGGGCTTCCACGGCCACACAGAGCCACTCAACAGATTTAACTGGAAACTTTTCATTTTCACTGGGCAACATTATGTACTGATTTGCAGGGTAGTGCAAGGTGTTCTTGTTAGTACTTTTATTTACTTGGAGAAGATTCATCTTTGTCAGATAAAATTCACTTAGCCACTTTTATGGGCGTTGGGGAAGATGGCCATCATCTGTCCATTTGGCTTTCTTCTTATTGCTCTTGATATGATTTTTCTCAGTTATTTTTATTGTGATAAAATACTCATACAAAATGTACCGTTTCAGCTGTTTTTAAATGTGCAGTTCAGTGGCATTAAGCACATTCACATTGTTGCGTAGCCATAACTACTTTGTATTTCCAGAACTTTTCATTGTCCCAGACTGATTCCCTGTACCCTTTAAACACTACTGCCCCCTCCCCAGCACCTCCTTTCTACTCTCGTCTCTGTGGGTTGACCTGGTCGGGTTCCTGGCTGGTCTTGGTCCCTGGAGTGAGTGTCCTGGTTGGGATCCTGGAGTGAGTGTCCTGGTCGGGTCCCTGGAGTGAGTGTCCTGGTCGGGATCCTGGAGTGAGTGTCCTGGTCGGGTCCCTGGAGTGAGTGGCCTGGTTGGGTCCCTGGAGTGAGTTGTCTGGTCGGATCCCTGGAGTGAGTGGTCTGGTCAGAGCCCTGGAGTGAGTGTCCTGGTCGGGGTCCCTGGAGTGAGTGTCCTGGTCAGGATCCTGGAGTGAGTGTCCTGGTCGGTTCCTTGGCGTGAGTGGCCTGGTCGGGATCCTGGAGTGAGTGTCCTGGTTGGGTCTCTGGAGTGAGTATCCTGGTCGGAATCCTGGAGTGAATGTCCTGGTCGGGTCCCTGGCGGGAGTGTCCTGGTCGGGTCCTTGGCGGGAGTGTCCTCGTTGGGTCCCGGGAGTGAGTATCCTGGTCGGGTCCCTGGCGTGAGTGACCTGGTCGGGATCCTGGAGTGAGTGGCCTGGTTGGGTCCCTGATGGGAGTGGCCTGATTGGGATCCTGGCATGAACGGCCTGGTTGCCTTCCTGGAGGGAGCGGACGGGTTCCTGGCGGGAGTGGCTCGCCCATCTTTGTCTGTGGTGGCTCATTTCACTCTGCACAGTGCCCTCAGCATCGTCATATTGGGACGTGCTTGCCCACTCTGCTCTACCTCCAGCTGCCTGCCTTTTCCCTTCCTCACCCATGCCCCACCCGGGGGCAGGAGATGTGGTCTTCTCTTCCTTGTGTTATCCAGGACAACAGCTCTAGCTGGGAGACCACTCACCACCATTGCTTTAAAGACCTTAATGACCCTGTACCCAACAGAGGTAGACCTGCGCCAGCCTGTGTGGACAGCCCAGCCTTTCTTAATTCCCTGTGTCATGTACCCTCCCTTTTCTCACAGGGTGGAACATGACCCCTTACCCTTCCCAGCACCACCCCCTCCTGGAAAATTAAATCCTCCATGTCTTTAAGGGAAAGGAAAGAGTCTTTCCTTTGGTCTCCAAAGACTTGGGTTCTAGGGCTCTGTAAGGCATGGGGGTCCATGTTGAAGAATCAGAGGCAACAGGCAGGCAGGGCGGGGGGAGCAGAGATGTGGGTGGGCCGTGGAGGGATCATGAAGACCACAGTGCCCCTGAGACCAGGTGGCTGGAGGCTGAGCAGCGTAGGTGGGAAGACAGAAAGCCCGCCACCTGCCACATTCTACAAAATGCAGGAGAAGATGAGTAGACGGACTAAGGAGGCCTTTCAGAGATGCATTAGACCATCGGAGGGCTCTCGTGGTGAGTTAGCTCAGTCCTCTGGCTTTCCAGGATCATTTGAAGGGAGGATTTGCATCAAAACATTGCCAGTTTACACTTTCCCCCATACAGAAATGTTAGCTGCCGGCTAACGGAAGTAAATAAAGGATTTTCCAAATCAAATGTCGTGGGAATGTTTCCTCCTACGAGGGGCGCAGGATGGCTTAAAGTGCTGCCGTCCTCTTCCTCCTGGGGGCCCCTGTCCCAGGCCGAGGGCCTCTGTAGGCTGGGCTGCCAGCAGCTGGTACGGGTGTTGCAGTGACACCACCCAACCCCCAACGCCATGGTCTGCCATCACTAAGAAGAAAGAGGCCTTTATATGTGCTCTTTTCCCTCTCCCTCCCCCAGGACAGTGTTTGAGTCTGTTTAGGTGATGACAGTCCCCAGGGAATCTGCACTGAGCATTTTTTCCATTTACTTACTTATGAAATGTTCATTTGTGAAAAAAAAGTCACCCCAGCCACAGCAGCTTATGATTTCAGAGGCTGAATTTAGTCCATCTGAGGGTGGGAGGTTCACACTGGGTTCATGGTTATGCATCTAGTATAAAAGTTGGCCTCGGAAAAAATTTCTCACAATAAATTCTTTAGTTATTACATACTCTTTTCTTGGTAAGCACATTCAAAAATATAGAAGTGCCATTTCCTTTTTAAAATTTTACTGAAAGTGAAGTCTTCCTAGAGTGCTAGAGCATTGTAGTGTGAACAAAATTACATTGTTTTTTAAAGCTTTGTGGATTATCTTACAACTTTCGTCTTTCCTCACAGGCTAGGGATATGGATCTGATTCTGTTGGCTACCGAGTCATTAAGGGTTTTTAAGGCACCATTGGCGGGTGGTAGAGACCACAACTCCTGACCAGGATTGGGGTGGGGGGCATGGAAAGGAGACGGTGGACAGACAGGTGCAAAGCAGAGTGGCCGAACATGCTGTGACACAAACAAGCCGGAGGGCCTTGTGCTGAGTGATGGGAGCCAGCACCAAAGGATGCGTGTGAGAGCAAGTTGGCAGAACCATCAAGATTTACGCTACATGTCTGCAGAAATAAGCATTAGAAATTCAGAGTAACAAGACTGGAAAGAAGCTAAATGGACGTGATGGACCAGTGTGTGCCGTTAGAATGAAGTAGGCAGCGGTAATGACAAGTAAGGCTGGTGACGGACATTGTCCTCAGCGGTTTGCATGTTGTGTGTGCGTCTGATCCTCCTGTGGTCCTGTTAGGGCGTCTCTTTTACATAGGTTATGGAATCTAAGGCATAAAGAGCAGAAGTTAATTGCTCAGTCAGAGCATGTAACTCTTCACATCTGGCATCAGCATCCATCCCTTAGTCTCTACACAGGAGCTCCCTATGTAGTGAAAGGACCTACCTCCGAATGTCTTGGTAAGGGTGCAGAACGTGCTCCCTTTTGTGTAAAAATAGGGGAAATACAGAGGGCGCCCCTATTATTCCAAAACTGTGAAACGAAAGGAAACAGAGTCCAGGTTCCTTGTGGGCAACGTCGGCTTTTATTTCCCCAGGTGCAGGTGATCTGAGCTCGAGATGGAAGTCAGTACGTAAGTTAAGGTGGATGGGGATTTCAAAAGGTCAGAAGGGCAAGCCTGTAATCCTAGCACTCTGAGTGGCTGAGCGGGTGGTTGGAACTGGTTGATATCCGCAAAAGTATTTGAGCTCATGGGTTTGAGACCTGCCTGAGCCAGAGCAAGTCCCTGACTCTACTAAAAATACAAAAAACTGAGGCAAAAGGATCACTTGAGCCCAAGAGTTGGAGGTTGCTGTGAGCTATGATGTCACCAGGGCAACAGCTTAAGACTCTGTCTCAAAAAAAAATAAAAATAGGCTCGGCGCCTGTGACTCAACCGGCTAAGGCGCCAGCCACGTACACCTGAGCTGGCGGGTTCGAATCCAGCCCAGACCTGCCAAACGACAATGACAGCTGCAACCAAAAAATGGCCGGGCGTTGTGGCAGGTGCCTATAGTCCCAGCTACTTGGGAGGTGGAGGCAGGAGACTCGCTTGAGCCCAGGAATTGGAGGTTGCTGTGAGCTGTGATGCCACAGCACTCTATCCAGGGTGACAGCTTGAGGCTCTGTCTCAAAAAAAAAATAAATAAATAAATAAATAAACAAATAAATAAATAAATAAATAAATTTTAAAAAAGGGTAGGAAGGATAGGGGTTGGTACATTCCTTCTTTCCTGGGTGGGACATTCTATTTGGATGGGTCAACTCTATTTGACTCTATCATCCTGATCTTTTCAGTCTATTAGAAGGACATGGGGCTGTGCCCATAGCTCAATGGGTAAGGGCGCCAGCCGCATACACCCAGGCTAGGACAGGTTCAAACCCAGCCTGGCCAGCTAAACAACAATGGCAACTGCAACAAAAAAATAACTGGGCATTGTGGTGGGTATCTGTAGTCCCAGCTACTTGGGAGGCTGAGGCAAGAGAATCACTTAAGCCCAAGAGGTTGAGGTTGCTGTGAGCTGTGACACCAAGGCACTCTACAGAGGGCGACATAGTGAGAGTCTGTCTCAAAAAGATATAGAATAATAATAGAAGGAGGCAGGATGATGGGCATGGTATCTGTTTGACTGCTTCCTGTAGATGCAGGGCAGTATGTGCTACCTGTAAGGAAAAAAAGGAAAATGGAAGGGGTAAGGAAGTGGTGTTTACAGGAGCATTCTTGGGTCTTCAGTTTGAACTACTTGATATCCACATAGGGCGAGGATATGAGCGGTTGGTTTTTGAGTAACTACGTGGTCAATAAATCAGGAGATGGGCTGGAGGATTACTGGTCCGAAACTGAGAATGAGAAAGATTATAATTAGTGGCCCTATCATAGACAATAACAAAGAAGGCCGTGATTCCAGCACCACAAGGTTGGAGTAGCTTGAGGGCACTCCAATTTGAGCAGTAAATTACTGTTAATACCCACTACCAAGATATGTTTGTTTTAAAGGACCTTTATAAGGTGGAATTGTGGAAAAAGTTGTTCCCATGTTTTTTAGAAAAGAAATTGGCTTACCTTCCACTAAGCAAAAGTACCTGAAGTTCAAATTTCATGATTGTCCAGGGGCATTCTGATTTTCTGGGGATCGTCAGTCTTCTGCAGCTAGGCGTAAACAGTTGGGAAATTTCCCTGGATCCTGGGAGTGGCCACAAAACAGGTCTTCAGAAAGACTTCTAGTGAGGACCTTGGCAGGCTGGATACGGTTTGGGAGCGGGGAGGTTTGGATTTGGCCACTACTTTGCCCAAAGGCCTGGTTTGTTGCACTTAAAACACAGTCCTGGGGGAGATTTTGCTCTTTCAGAGTGCCCTAAGGAGTTTCAAGAAGTAGCTGGGCTTTGTCTAATGGTGGAAGCCGATAACTAGAGTGCTGAGAGGCACTGCTATTTAGAGGTTTCTTCTCAGTTGTTAAAGATCTTGAAAGCCAGGTCAATGAGATCTCACTGGGGGGATTTTTGGAGTTTTTTCGGATATCAGGTGCAGACTGAGAGATAAAATGCATGTTATTAATGAGTCTGCCCTCATTGCTCTCTGGTAATAGGATGATAAGGTAATATATTGGCAGACAGTTTCGTGAAAATGGGCTAAAAACTGGGCAGGATTTTCATCCTGTTTCTGGGTTATTTTTTTTTTTTTGTTTGTCATAATTAACGGCCTTATAGGCTGCTAGTGTCTCCTAAGAGACACTAGACCATGTGGTTAAGGAGGCGGGCCCCAGTAGTGTCAGTTTGCTAATTCCAATGGGGGTCCTCCTGGGGAATGGCTCTAGCACCCTCCGGCAGGATCTGGTCTATCCTATGTAGGTCTTCCATATGAACCTGGGCCTGGGTCCAGACCTGCTCTCTCTCCTCTGAAATTAGGATGAAGGTGAGGCTGACATAAATTATGCCAGGTTAGATCATATAATTGGGTTAGACAGAGTCTCACTTTGTCACTGGAGTCATAGTTCACAGCAACCTCTAACTCTTGGACCCAAGCGATTCTCTTGCCTCAGCCTCCCACGTAGCTGGGACTACAGGCGCCCACCACAATGCCCGGCTGTTTTTAGAGATGGGGTCTCACTCTAGCTCTGGCTGGTCTTGAACTGGTGAATTCAGATGATCTGCCCACCTCGGCCTCCCAAAGTGCTGGGATTGTAGGCATGAGCGATATCTAAAGTCTTGAGAGTATTTTATGGGATCTGTAGAGGACGAACCTGGTCTCTGACTTACGTGGGATAGGTCTGAAAGAGAAGAAAGGGCGTGAACCCTGATGATGCCGTCCATTCCCGCAGCCTCAGAGGGGTATAGAGGTAGTGGTGGTCTGGGAATGGAAGGCCCAAATGTGTATCCGGACCTAGGATGGGGTGTGGAGATTGGGTCCGCCAGGGTTCTTTTCTCTCTCTACCGTGTGTGCAGAAGGTCGGTGGTGGGGGTGGTGGAGAGAGGGGGATGGTTGGAATTCTGCAGGTAGGAATGAGGTTGAGGGAGGAGGACTGTGGAGGGGAAGAAAGGGGTGTGTTGTCTGCCAGGCTGAAAGGAAAAAATGGAGTTTTAGATGGGTCGGGGAGGCCAGTTTGATCCACATAAGGAAAATCTGAGAAGGTTCACAAAACAGACACAGAGAAGGAATGTTTCCGAGGAGGAGGAAGGCCTGGCTGTAGGGAATCTCCGACCATTTGCCTGGTCTCTGACGGTAATTACTGACATCAGTGGATTGAGGGGTCAAAGGTACCATTTTCAGGCCACCGTGAGCCACCGTCTAGTTTGTACACAGGCCAAGCAGTGTTACAGAAAAAGGTGAGGCATTGAGGTTTAAGGTCAGGTAGAGCCGTAGAGGCTAAAGGTGAGTTAAGAGGCAGATTAAAGGCGAAGAAGGGGGAATCCGTGACTGAGCGGTCCCCATATCAGAAACTGGAAATGAGGTTAAAGCAAGAATGTAAAGAAAGCTTTCGAGGAGGAGGAAAGAGGTGGCCGAGTCTGGGTCAGGGAGGTTACCCGCTCTCCACTTATGAACCAGCCAGAGAAAAGTGGCCCAGGCCCAGGGGAGGGCGTCCTCACATACAAGGCACTGGCCGGGCGAGTCTGACTCGCCAGGGTGAGTCCATAGGTGGCCAGGGCTGGGGTCAGGCTGGGGTCAGGCTGGGTAAGGGAGGTTCAGGACTCCATGTGTGACTTTTCAATGTCCGGAAGAGTGGCCAGGCCAGGTATCCCCACACACGAGGCACTGGATGGGTGAGTCTGATTCACTGAGCTGAGGCACGGACGACTGAAAGTTTTTGGCCCAGAGTGGGGAAAGGGAAGAAAAGTTTAAAAAGTGCTCAGAGGGGGGTTTATACAAATGCTTAAGAGGCCCAGAGAGATGGAGAGAGAGGGAAAGAGGAGTTGGGGTGAGAAAACAGAAAGAGAAGTTTAAAAAGTTCAAATTCTCACCTTACCATTAAATGGATGAATTTCGGGTGGGGGTCAGAAAGGTCCCCCCATTTCCCTTCATGGGAACAAGAGTCCGTCTAGTTGGGTCCAATGGGGTGTACCTTGGCCCCCCAAGAGGGCTTCTCCCTCTCCCAGGTTGTTGGCACCAAAATGAGAGGTCAAAGACTGCAAATAAAAGATTATTCCAAAAATGTGAAACAAAAGGAAACGGAGTCCAGGTTCTGTGTGGGCAACGTCAGCCTTTACTTCCGCCTGGGTGTCGGTGAGCTGCGCTTGAGAAGGAAGTTGGCACATGAGTTAAGGTGGATAAGGATTTTAAAAGGTCGGAATGGTGGGGGTGGCATGTCCCCTCTTTCCTGGGTGGAACATTGCATTTGGTTGGGTCGGTTCTACTTGACTCTATCAAAAAAACGTAGTACAATTGTAACAGTCAAGTCACATTTGACTTCTGTGATTTATAAGAGGTGCTCACCACACCTGGTATTGGTGTTCTGTTATGGGTATGTACTGAGTATGACACCCGCGACGCAGTGCTTTCCTTTCTGTGTGGATACATTTTCTGGCACCCTCCGTGTGTGTAAGTGGAGGGCAGTGCTGTCACATAGACCGTTCTGGGAGGACGGGAATCCTCTAGATCTGCCTGTCCAGTCCTGTCCATCCACATGTGGCTGTTGAGCACTTAAAAGGTGGCTTGTGTGACTGAGAAACTGAATTTTAAATTTTATTTCATTTTACCTAATTTCAATAGCCCATGTATCTAGTGGCTACTGGACAGAGTGGAACATGTGCAGAAGCGGGTGAAAGGCAGGGGCATTGAGTCTTGCAGTCTTCAAACCCTACTTTAAAAAAAGCCTCTGCAGAAAGCCCTGCAGTTGTCAGGACAGAGTCCCTAACTGTTTATCTCCAAACCACTAAGGCAATCCAGCCGCTTCATGAGAGAAATGAGGAAACTAAAGGCCAGAAAAACTGAGTCATTTTCCTGAAGTCACAGTCACACAGCTGCTTCAGTGATGGAGGAGAGGTCACGATTCAGGTTTTTCCTGTTCAGAGTGATTTAAGTTTTAGTTTAGCTTCATCCACTCTCACACAGCTCAGTACAGGAGGTCCTCACTTAACACGGTCTGTAGATTCTTGGAAGCTGTGGTGGTAAGTGAAATGACACCTTGTGTGCCCCGGGGACTCCCCCTTATCGATGTGAGTCAGCCCATGGCAGAGTGAGTCACACAGAGCAACATCTGTCACTTAAAGACAAGAACCTAACAGTGACGTTAGGTGAGGACTTGCTAAAAAAGAAAGAAGCCAGACTTTTGTCTGCTGGGTCCCCAGAGCCCCACAGGGAGGCCAACAGCAGCGAGCTCCATCTGGCCTGTCCACATCGTCAGCAGGAGTCTGTGCTGTCCGCCTGCCCTCCGCGTGCAGCGAGCGCCTCCTCACCTTAGTAGGTCCCAGCACCTTATGCGGCGCAGAGCTGCAGCGGCATTCGCTGCCTGTAATCATGGAAGGCTAAGTGTGAAATGCCCCATTTCCTTAAGGACTAAGTCTGGCACTTGATGTCGCTGACGTTTTCCTTTTGATGCTTCTTTTTTTTATTGTGAAGGTTCATCCTCATTCTTTCAAATACAAATTTTAGCTTATAATTATCTTTCAAGGTTTTTGTTTAGAGCAATTTTTGTTAAACCATGGATAAGTCAGAAATTCGTGTTATTTTCAAATATGAGTCCTGTTGTGGAACCGACACAGTAATACAGAGCTGGAAATCTCAAGTGTTTGCAAAGGATGTAGCTAATGAGTGCATGGTATGTCAGTAGTTAGAGAAGTTTCCTTCTAGTAATTTCAATCTTGAAAATAAGCTATGTGGGCCATCTAGGTGGATAATGATGAGCTGAAAGCTATAGTGGAAGGGGATCCATCTCAACCTAGTATGAATTAGCAGCAAGGTTAATGTTACTATTCCAACAATGCTGGACCATTTGAAACGAATCAGCAAGGTAAAGAAGCTGGATATATGGGTTCCACATGAATTAAATGAGTGTCAGAAGAGAAATTGTCTCAAAGCTTGCCTTTTTTTGCTGCTGTCACCGCATAAAGACAAACCATCTTTACACTGTATTCTTACACGTGATGGAAATGGATTCTTTCTGAGAACTGCAAGCATTCAGCACAGTGGCTGGATAAAGATGAAGTGCTGAGACACAGTGCACAACTGAACATTCATCCAGGACAGCTGCTGGTGTCTGGTGGTCCAGCGCTGGTGTCACCCACCACAACTTTGTGAAGTGTGATCAGTCGATTACAGATGTTGATACAACCAGCTGGAAATGATGAGGCTGCCTGCGCTTAAGCAGCTGAAATTGTCCTGTAGAGACAGGCTGATCCTCTTGCAAGACGATGTTCGGCCACATGTCACTCAGACCTGCTGCTGTCACTACAGAGGCTGAGCTTGGAAGCTGCCATCCACTAGACCATCCATTAGACTTTGCACCAACTGACAACCTCTCCTTCCAGGCTTTGGACCACTTCTCATGAGGAAAAATACTCAATTCTCAAGAAGCTGGAGAAAAGGACTGTTGCAATTTTATGGCCACTCACTTTCCAAGCTTCTTTGCTGCAGACATAAACAAGCTGTCATTAAGAGGGCGATTTTTTTTTTTTTTTGTAGAGACAGAGTCTCACTTTATTGCTCTCAGCAGAGTTCCGTGGCATCACACAGCTCACAGCAGCCTCCAACTCCTGGGCTTAGATGATTCTCCTGCCTCAGCCTCCCGAGTAGCTGGGACTACAGGCGCCCACCACAACGCCCGGCTATTTTTCTGTTTTGCAGTTCGACCGAGGCCAGGTTTGAACCCACCACCTTCGGTATATGGGGCCAGCGCCCTACTCAATGAGCCACAGGAGCCGCCCAAGAGGGCAAAATTTCTTGAACCAGTGCGAGGAAGAGGAACAAACCTGAGTGAGAATGGTGGGGAATGAGGAAATAAAACACCAGAGACAAAGTGGGATTGGGAGGACCAGAGCAACTAAGACTGCAGCCAGCCCTGAATTGTGGAAACAGCTTTATTTATATAGTATCTATACTAAATGACATAAATCTTAGCACATGAGGCTAAAGAGGTAAAGATTAGAGGGAGGAAAGAGGTAAAGATTAACTTTAGGGAGGAAAAGGTGTGTGCTTGCAGGGGCTAGGTGACTTCTGGCAGAGGAAGTAAGGAAAAAAGAATGTTGTTCTAGGAGGAAAAGCAGCTGGAGGTCATTCCCTGAATGTCTCCCAGGCTGTGGGGGCCCTGCCACCTCACAGCCTGTACTCCACAGCAAAATAGTGTAGGCGCATACTTTGCTTAGTTGTACTGCTTCTTCTTTGAGATGTAATAAACTGCACTTTTGATTTCAAATCACACTTTCATATTTAATGACATAAACAGATGCAGGGGCCATGGGGGAGACTCCACTCCCAGCCGAGAAGGTGATACCATTAATGCAGGTGGTTCATGAGACAGTTTCTCCAACATTTCCTTGGGAATTAAATATAGATAAGTTCTCAGCTAGAAGGAGGATGGTGTTTTTGGGCGCTGGCAGATACTGAGCCTGGAGAGTGAGTGACGGGGTGACTGTAGGACGAGTAGAGCCACAGAGCCGTGAATAACCACGACCTTGTTCAGGCAGAGTAAGCAAAGAGGAAGAGCGAAATTGATGAAAATGAGATAATCAACTCAATAGAAAGGCAGTAGAGGAAAGGAGAGGAAGAAAATTCCAGAAGAGTGTTCCTCCAGAGGACTAGAGTATGGTCCTAGGGACAGAAGATGGCAGAGAATTGAGAACCATGCTGAGGGCTGCAGAGAAGACCTGCTCTTAGGACCTCAGGACACCCTGGAAGAACCAGTGCTCCTTTGCCAACCTGCCCCTGTGTCCTGGGGTGGGCAGGGACGTGTGAGGCCGGCTCTGTGGCTGAGCTGCTGGTGGGATCCTAGGGGGCACCAGTAGGGCCACAGACGCCACCAGATGGGTCAGCAGGTGTCTGGCAGCAGGGAAACCAGACCCAGCATTGACATGCCAAGGCCAGAGAATCTCAGTAAAAAGGAGGAAGCACAAGAGAGAGCCTCACGTCTCCGTTCTTAGTATCTGCAGACAGCTCTGGAGACAGAACAGCCCTGTGGCTCCACCCGCAGCAGGTGTGTCCCACCCAGCGGCCCAGCTCCTCAGACCAGACAGCCACAACCTCTGCTGGCTCCTTTTCCAGTCTCAAATCTTCAACTTCTTCAGTGGGGTTAAAAAGAGGGAGGGATCATTTTTAAAGTGTTTTATTCCAAATTAACCTGGTCGCTAAATTTAATGCAATTCTGTTTAAAATCCCCAAAAGACTTTCTTTATTCTTGAACTTAGTAATTGAAAACTCACCTGGAAGAATAAATAAGAACAGCCAAGAAAGTTTCAAGAAAGAATAACAGGCTCGGCGCCTGTGGCTCAGCGTGCCAGCCATGTACACCTGGGCTAAGGTGCCAGCCATGTACACCTGGGCTGGCGGGTTCGAATCCAGCCCGGGCCCGCCAAACAACAATGACGGCTACAACCAAAAAATGGCCGGGCGTTGTGGCCGGTGCCTGTAGTCCCAGCTACTTGGGAGGCAGAGGCAGGAGACTCGCTTGAGCCCAGGAATTAGAGGCTGCTGTGAGCTGTGATGTTACAGCACTCTATCCAAGGTGACAGCTTGAGGCTCTGTCTCAAAAAAAAAAAAAAAGAAAGAAAGAAAGAATAACGAAAGTAGGGTTGTCCTACCTGATTGAAAACACACCAGGCAGCCGTGGCAGAGAAGCTGTTCTCACTTCTCACACGGTGTGGCCCACCGGAGGTGTTCCAGCAGGATGACACAGACAGTGCAAGTGGTCTGAAACACGGCTCCCACGGCTCATGTTTGAGAGTATTAATGACATTTAATTGACTAAACTGAGTAGATCCACTGTTTTTTTGAATCTTAAAAAGATAAGCAGAAGTTGTCAGATTTGATTTGGGAAACAGTGAGCCATTTAAAATCTTAAGTAGAAAAATAAATGATTAAAGCATTGTAGGGATCACAACGAAACCCGCCCTTTTCCCTTTGCTTGGTTTGCTGAAAGATTAACTCATAATTATGGTAGATGAATAAGAGAAAGGTTTATTTACAAATACCATGCTCATGGGGGGAACCACCAGAATGATTACCCAAAGTTCCAGTGATGGTCAGAGACCTTTATAGATGGCTTTTGGAAGGGAGGAGGGAGAATGTGGAAAGTTTAGGTAAAGCAGGTGGTTGCTGTGGGGGATGTGTAGATGGAGGGAAACAGATTGATTTGTAAATTAACCTGAGAGACAGGTATTGTGCTTCAGAGGACCTCAGGGCCAGGTCTTTTAGTATGCAGTAGGGAAGTCAGCAGCTCCTTCTGATTCTAAATCAGGTTACTCAGGTTTTACAGAGGAGAGGCCAGTGCTTTCTGATCATGAATGGCCTTTAATTCAAAGTATTCCTTATTCCAAGGAATTATATTTTGGGGTGAAATTTCCTTAGCTCCTTCATTCCCCTCATCTGGAACTTCCCTAGAAGTTTTACACATTAAGAGCTGAGTTGGTTAACTGTAGAGAGAGAGAGCAGGTTAGTGATTTAGTAATAAGTTGTTTGAAAAGAGATATAAGAACATAAATTAGGATGAGAATGAATAAGTAGGAAAGAGCAGGTCTGAGCACGTTTCCCCACACTCCATTAAACCAGTCTCCCATTCCTGGGAAGAGGTCAGTCCAAGAGGATGGTTTTGCTTTGTTAATTTGATGAAGAATATTTATCTTGTCCATTAAGAGACGTAGATCATTCTCTATTTGCCCTGATTGATTTATGTAAAAACAACATCTTCCCCTAATAATAGCACAAGCTCCTCTTTGAACTGTCAAAGCGTCCAGGATGTGGCGATTTTGAATTACAACAGGTGCTAACTGTTAACCTCTGGTTGAAGTGTTCCTGCATGGTGTTACCATGGGGAGACTCATGACTGCTCTTTCAATTTCCTAAGTTCCAAATGCTGGGAAAAGGATCCTGAGCATTGAAAAGAACTTTGCGTTACGATTTACAAGGGGATTTCTTATAATGGCACGTTTTATATGTTTATAAGACACCACTTTATTAACAAAAGAGCCCAAGTTTGTAATTTGACTGGCATTTAAAGTGGAGGCCTGGGTATCAGAGGGTGTCAGATAACTGAGTCCACAGCGTCCTGACCATTTGGGTGGGAACCATGTGTATACCTTGTTACCATGCAAGATAAAAAGGCCAGTATTATTTATGGATAGAGTCAGGTTGAGACCTGTGACCTTCCAGCCTGGGGTTTGCTGTGTCCTCTCCTGTCCACTGGCATGTTCATATATCCGGTTGTCATAGTTCTTGAGTTTCCACAGTTTTTCTACATCCAGTTGTCTCACTATCAGGTGAAGCCGCATGTTGCTGCTTCTCTGGCTGTGAATACCACATCTTATCATCTGTCCATTTTCCAGGTTGGTTCCACCATGCACTCATACCAGCAGAGATAAAAATGAGTTCAGGTTCCTTTGTATGATCTAGATGTTGGCATAACCAGCAATCAGGTAGCGTGGCCAGGGCTTGAAAGGAGTGCTGGGGGCTGCACCTGTGGCTCAGCGAGTAGGGAGCCGGCCCCATATACCGAAGGTGGCGGGTTCAAACCTGGCCTCTGCCAAACTGTAAAACAAAAAAATAGCCGGGCGTTGTGGTGAGCGCCTGTAGTCCCAGCTACTTGGGAGGCTGAGGCAAGAGAACGCCTAAGCCCAGGAGTTGGAGGTTGCTGTGAGCTGTGTGATGCCACGGTACTCTACCGAGGGAGATAAAGTAAGACTCTGTCTCTACAAAAAAAAAAAGGAGCGCCGGGTCTGTGCTTGACCTGCTGGCAAAATAGGAAGGTTAGTAAGAGTAAGGCATAGTTTGAAAGAAGAACCATAGTGGAAGACTAAAAGGAGAAAATGGGACGAGTTGAGGCAACCTTCGCTCAGCTTCCAGTGTGTTAACTTCTGAGAGTGGAGGAGGATGCTTAAAGGAAAAAGTGTTCAAGAGTGACTATTGGGGATTTTAAGGGCAAGGAATATAGATTTAAATGAGGTTTCTTTTTTTTTTTTTTTTTTTTTTTGAGACAGAGCCTCAATCTGTCGCCCTGGATAGAGGGCCGTGGCATCACAGCTCACAGCATCCTCCAATTCCTGGGCTCAAGCGAGTCTCCTGCCTCCGCCTCCCAAGTAGCTGGGACCACAGGCGCCCGCCACAATGCCCGGCCATTTTTTGGTTGCAGCCGTCATTGTTTGGTGGGCCGGGCTGGATTCGAACCCGCCAGCTCAGGTGTACGTGGCTGGCGCCTTAGCCCGTTGAGCCACAGGCGCAGAGCCTAAATGAGGTTTCTTGATCCGCGATCTTGGGAACAGCTATGTACCTCGTGGAGTCGTCTGCTTCAGGGTCCTGGAGATTGGCCCTGGAAGTCCTTACTTTCAGGTCACCTGTAGGGGGCGTCCTCCAACCATCTCGGTGTAATCTGGCGTGGCTCCTGTGAATCCAGGAGGGCTTTTCCTTTACTTTTATGGCGGTATAGGTGGTCAGCAGTACTTCATAAGGGCCTTCCCAGTAGGGTGACAGTACATGTTTTCTTCTAAAAACTTTGATATATACACGATCTCCTGGCTGAAAGGGATGGCAAGGCGTGTTAGTTGGCGGAGGCCATGGTCTTTTCACCTGTTGATGATATGCTCCAAGTACATTAGTTAGTGCCTGTATATAGCTGGTCATGGTATCAAATTGTTCACTCAGATCCCTATACTTTCCAGTCAGCCCAGGAGGTTTAAAGGTACCAGTAGACATAGGGCGACCAAAGACTATTTCAAAGGGTGTTAATCCAGGTCTTCTATTTGGGGTATTACGGATTTTTATAAGGGCCAGAGGTAATGCTTCTGGCCATTTATGTCCAATGTTTTGACATATTTTTGCCAAAGCTCTCTTTATGTCTAGGTTTTTGCGTTCTACCTGTCCTAAGGACTGAGGGTGATATGGGGCATGAAATTTTAATGAGTACCCCAGAGCCTTTGCAAGTGGATGATTTATTTCTGCCAAAAAATGTCTTTTGATCTGATTCAATCCATAAGGGTATACCAAATCGAGGAATAATTTCAGTTGCCAGTTTCTTTACTACTGTTGTAGCATCTGCACATCTGGTTGGGTAACATTCAGTCCACCCACTAAACATACAGATAATAACTAAGCAGTAAGCAAAGCCTAAAGCTGGAGGCAAATCTCTGAGATCAATTTGGAGTGCTGCAAAAGGCAATGCAGGTCTTGGGGGCTTCCTAAGGAGCACTGGTCTCCTCCAGAGATTTGGTGAGATTTACGAATAGTACACTGGGAAATAATTTGGTCAGAGATTTTGTAGATCCCAGGGCAGTACCAACTATTTTTTAGTTCCTTAATTATCCTCCATTTGCATGTATGTCCCATTTGGTGGGAGATAAGTGCAAGCCAAAAAGTTAGCAGTTAGGTGTCCTCCGGGAGTCCATTTGGTCCAATATACAGTCCATTTGATAACTGTTTAGCACCATTTTGTATTCCTTTATCTTTTTCAGATTGTGGAGTATTAATCTGGTGATTAATGATGTCAGATAAGGAAAAGGGGAGGGTAATGAGTTGAATGGAGAAAGGATAAGGGGGGGCCTTTTGGCGGCATGTTTTGCAGCTCTGCCTGCTTTGTCATTTCCTAGAGATACAGGATCTGTTTCTTCAGTGTGGGCCGGGCAATGAACAATAACAACCTCAGAGGGGAGGTGAATGGCTTGTAATAGGGAAGCAATTATAGGTCCATTAGCGATAGGGGTGCCGGCTGATGAGACTTCCAAATCGTGCCAACTGCATGACAGACTCCACAGACGTATTTGGAGTCTGTGTAAATCATGGCAATTTTTCCTTCCACCAATGCTCTAGTGAGGGCTATAAGTTTGGCACCTTGTGCTGATTTTATAGTAGGCAGGGAGTATGTTTCCAGGGTTTCACGTGGGAAAACTATAGCATAGCCAGCTATTATCCTACCTTTGAAATCACGTTTGCAAGAGCCGTCACAAAAGAGAATTCAGTCTGGGTTGTCTAAAGGAATGTCTGAGAGATCTTCTCCTGGTTTTGAAACCATATCAACAGCTGTAGGGCAATCATGTGAGATGAACTGGGGGTCTCCATCGTCAGGGAGAGGTCGGAGTGTAGTTGGATTTAAGGTGTACAACGGTGTAAGATAATGCTTGTTCATAGGTGGTCTGTCGTCTAGTAGAGAGATGCCGTGTTTTTGTGGACTTGTAGGAGAGCAGACACAGCATGGTGAACATGCAGATGAAGGGGGGACCTCGTGAGGGTGCTGGCTTTGTCAATCAGGGTGGCAGCTTCTGCAGCTGTGGTAGGCGTGGGGGTGTTCCTGCAGCTACAGGATCTAATTGACATGAAAAATACACAATAGGACGGATCTGAGAGGAAAAAGGCTGTCCTAAAATGCCAGCAGCAATTCCATTGTTTTCATGGCAATATAGATGGAAAAGTTTATTAAAATTGGGTAAGCTGAGAGCAGGATGTGAGGATAATGCTAATTAAAGGGTTTCAAAGGAGTCTAATGCCTCTGGGGGCCAGAGGATAGGCCCCTGGATGCTGTCAGGAAGGAGGGACTATAATGATTTAGAGAGGGCGGCAAAATTAGGAATCTTATCGGCCGCAGTGGCCAGCTGCTCTTAGAAATTTTCATAGTTGTTTTTTAGTTTGGGGAAGGGGTATAGACAAAATTGACTGAAGGCATTTCAGGATGAGTTTTGAGTGCCTTGAGATATTTCATGTCCTAAGTAAGTAACAGTGGTCTGTACCCACTGGAGTTTAGACTTAGAGGCTTTATGGCCTTTCTTAGCCAGAGCTTTTAAAACAATGACCGAGTCTAAGAGAGCATCTTGTTTAGTTTGATTGCAGAGTAGAAGATCATCAATGTGTTGAACTAAAGTGGACCCATGCTTAAATGTTATAGAGTCTAGATCAGCCTTGAGAATTTGAGAAAATATTGAGGGAGACTCACAGTATCCTTGGGGTATTTGGGTCCAAGTTAATTGTCTCCCTCTGAAGGTAAATGTAAAGAGAAATTGTCCGAGCTACTGAAGGAAAAGGTTTGTTTTTCTCCAGGAGATGCTTAGAGGCTCTGCTTGGTCCAACTTCATTTACATGTTTTTGTCCAAGCAGAGCCTCTAAGCATCTCCTGGAAAAAAACAAACCTTTTCCTTCAGTAGCTCAGTGCCCCCTCTCACGAGATACAGAATGGGGAATCGAACACATTGAATCACTGCAGAAGCAAAAACAGTTCCCTGAAAATAAATTAAGATCATCTGATTTAGTTCCTCCAGATGTTTGCATATACTCCAGAAAACCAAAACTCAAAGTAGAGGATTGGGAACTGGAATTTTTAATTGTCCCAATCCAGGACACTCTCTAGGACTGTATCCTTAAGGGAATTTAAATCAGAAAGTGTCTCTATTAAGGAGAGTAAGAAGTTTGGAGTATGATGCTTTAAGTTCACATAACAGATCTCCACCAAAAAGGTTTGCTGGTGAAGACTCAGATATTAGAAAGGCATGGTGAGTGTTTAGAGGTCCTAGAGATACAGGAGTAACTTGAGAGATAGGTAACGACATAGGCTGTCCAGAGATTCCAATAGCTCGAATACAATTAGAGGTGGGAAATGGAGATAATTCTTCTGATTGAATGGTAGAAAGTGTCACATCAGTGTCAATTAAAAATTCCAGTTCCCAATCCTCTACTTTGAGTTTCATGGTGGGTCTGGGGGTGACTGAGGATTGGCTGCCCCCGTGAATCAACTGGACATTGTCCTACAGGAGAAAAATTAACTTTCTGAGATTTGGGGAGGTTTATCCTTGAGTTTTCCTTTTTCTTAAGGGCCAAACAGTTAGATTTCCAATGTCCAGGTTTTCTGGAGTATATGCAAACATCTGGAGGAACTAAATCAGATGATCTTAATTTATTTTCAGGGAACTGTTTTTGCTTCTGCAGTGATTCAATGTGTAAAGCAAAGACTGCAGATTTTAGATCTTTCTTTTCTTGTTTTCTTGTAAGTTATTTTCTTTTTCTTTTTTTTTTTTTTTTGTCTTTCTTTTTTTTTCTTTTGAGACAGAGTCTCACTACGTTGCCCTCGGTAGAGTGCTGTAGCATCATAGCTCACAGCAACCTCAAACTATTGGGCTTAAGTAATTCTCTTGCCTCACCTCCCAAGTAGCTGGGACTACAGGCGCCCGCCACAACACCGGCTGTTTTTTGGTTGCAGTTGTCATTGCTGTTTAGCTGGCTTGGGCTGGGTTCGAACCTGCCAGCCCCAGTGCATGTGGCCAGTGCCCTAACCACTGAGCTATGGGTGCTGAGCCCCTTATAAGTTATTTTCAAAAAAACTGTGTAGCTGCTTCTGTTATAACACTGAGAGGTTGACCAGTCCAGCTAACTATACTATTTTGAATTTATTTTTGTGTGTCTGGAAGTAAATTTCCAACCATGGCAGAAATTAAAAAATCTCTATGCTCTGTGCTTCAGGATTTAATGATGTATGTTTTTGGAAAACGTGGATGAATTTTTCAATAAAGGCTTTAGGATGCTCTGCCTCCTTCTGAGTACATAATTCAACTTTAGACCAATTTACTTTAGGAGGAAAAGCCTCTAATATTGACTAATAGACCCCGAATGTCAATATTTAGCTGAGCAAATTCTTATCATTTGTAGGAGGGCCAGGAAGAGGATCTGGCCACCTGTTCCCTCAATGGATAGGATCTCCTAGAGGCCTTCTGGCTTTTCTGATGACTCCAGTATAATCGTGTGGGGGGAGAACACCCCTTAGCAGCCAGTCAAGATCTCTGTGAGTGGGATTATGGGCTACAACCCTCTCTGAAACGTCTCTAAATTTGGTAGCATCTTCTGAAAATGCAGGCAAAAGGGTTTTGTAATTCAGATCTGCTGCAGTCCAGGGGACATGAATTTTGGGGGGAAGGGGGCTGGATACATTTTCAAAGGGTACTGCATAGGAGGTCCAGGGCTGATGGAGTCAGATTACACAGCCCTGGGAAATAAGAGGCATTATATGGCACAGAAAACAGAGCTTTACTTTGGCTCTGTACCAGGCCTACTTCTTGCTTATCAGCTTTCATGCAATCAACTTGAATGTTTTGAGATTGTAAATCAGGCCTGAGGGCCTTCTGTAAACTTTGGAAAGATAGAGATTAATTTAGGCAACTGGTTATCAACATGGTTCTCTGAAAAAGTTGGGGTCGAGATGGTTTTAGTATCTCCTAAAGATGATTGTTGAGGAATTATGTTTGTATTTTGAGGTTGATTTTGACCAGGGACCCAGTGATCCAAAAGATCTTCTCGGGGATCAGGGACAGGTAATTGAGGATAGAAAGGAGTGTAAATCGGAGGGAGGTTCAAGGTGGAGACAGATTTTAACTTTTGTTCTAATTTAGATTTCTGCTCTTCAGTTTTTTGTTTGTTTGTTTTGTTTTGTTTTTTGTAGAGACAGAGTCTCACTTTATTGCCCTCAGTAGAATGCCGTGGCATCACACAGCTCACAGCAACCTCCAACTCCTGGGCTTAGGCGATTCTCTTGCCTCAGCCTCCCAAGTAGCTGGGACTACAGGTGCCCACCACAACGCCCGGCTATTTTTTTGTTTTGTAGTTCGGCCAAGGCCGGGCTTGAACCCACCACTTTCAGTATATGGGGCCGGCACCCTACTCACTGAGCCACAGGCGCTGCCCTGCTCTTCAGTTTTTTTAAGGGAGTTTTTAAGGCTAGCCACAACACTGATGTTTGTTTTTCTTCCAATTTGATCTTCCCATAAATATAAATAAGGCAATTGCTTAGGATGAGAGCTCTCTAGAATTTTCTTTGGGCCAGGCACAGGGGCTCACACCTGTACTCCTAGCACTCTGAGAGGCCGAGGCAGGTGGAGTGCCTGAGCTCATGAGTTGGAGAGCAGCTTGAGCCAGAGCGAGACCCTGTCTCTATAAATAGCCAGGCGTTGTGGCGGACGCCTGTAGTCCCAGCTACCTGGGAGGCTGAAGCAAGAGAATCACCTAAGCCCAAGAGTTTGAGGTTGCCGTGAGCTGTGATGCCACAGCACTCTACCAGGAACAACAAAGTAAGACTCTGTCTAAATAAATACATAAATAAATGTTTCTTTAAGGAGTTTTTCTAATTGAAAGGATTCATCTTCTGGTCACTTATAGTTGGAATTTTCTATATTTTCGTTCCAAAAGTGACTCAATCTAGTAAGTCTATTTATAGGAAGCCCTGGTGATGGTAGGCTTCCAGGTTTACAGCAAGTTTTTTCCATATAACCTGTAGGTGTTCCTGGAGAGGGCTTAGAAGAGACAGTTTCTGTGATTTCCAAACTTCACTCTGAGAAATTGATTTATGATAGAATAGACAATGACGAAAGACTTACATCTCAGAGCTTGACATGTTCGGTACATAGTATCTAAGTGAGTGTGTGCGCGCGTGTGTGCGTGGGTGTGGGTGTGGGTGCGCGGGTGTGGGTGCGTGTGCGCGTGTGTGCGCAGGTGTGGGTGTGTGTGTGTGCGCGCGTGTGTGTGGGTGTGTGCGCGTGTGTGCGTGGGTGTGGGTGTGTGCGTGAGTGGGGGCGTGTGCGCGTGTAGGTGTGGGTGTGTGCGCGTGGGGGCGTGTGCGTGAGTGGGTGGGTGTGCGCGTGTGTGCGTGGGTGTGGGTGTGTGCGTGGGTGTGGGTGTGTGCGCGTCAGTGCGTGGGTGTGGGTGTGTGCGCGTCGGTGCGTGGGTGTGGGTGTGTGCGCGTGGGTGGGTGTGGGTGTGTGCACGTGTGGGTGTGTGTGCGTGGGTGTGTGCCCGTGTGTGGGTGCGTGCGCGTGGGTGTGTGTGCGTGGGTGTGGGTGTGTGCATGGGTGTGGGTGTGCGCGTACGCACTTGTGTTTTTCTCTCACCAGACATTCAGGGTCAGCTTAGCCCTCCCTGGGTCTCCTCACACAAGCTGAACCTCATAGCGGAAAGAGCTTTATCTTATGTGATCTAAAAATTGTAAAAATTTCCCAGAAAATAAAAAGCTCAGTCTGATTCCAGCTGTGACAATAAAGACTGTCGAGAAAAGTCCCAGAGAGATCCAGGAAGCGCGGATGTTAGGTTACCACGAGACAGCTGGTTTCTGCAAGAATAGAAGCACATTTTCTAATCTGTAGCCTGCCTTTTTTCTCAGAAGCTTTAGTTTTTTCTTTTTAACTTTTTTTATACTTTTGTCCTTAGTACACACAGAGTCAACCCACTTGCAGAAACCTGACAGAGAAACCTGGAGAACCTGAGAGGTGAAGAAGTGTTGGGAGTGAGGTCAGATGGTGTGAAGCCAGAGGGACTCAGTGTCCGCTCTGCAGCTCCCTAACCAGCAACTGAAGTTTTTACCGAATGTTCCTGTGGCAAAGAAAATGAATCCTCTGGAAGCAAACCCTGTGTGAGGTTGGGGTTTGCTTTGCCCAGTTGCTGCCTTGTTGATGAGCATTCCTCTACACTGGCCCCTCTGGAGCTCTGGCGGCAACCTGACCTCAGGCACTGAAGTTAGGGCTCTGCGTTCCCTTGTGTAACCTCATGTCTTCGCTTTTCTCAAATGACTCGCTACATTGAGGGGAACAAAATTCTGCAACAAAATTTTCTTCCGAGTGTTCCTACAGACTTAACCAATTTTGGAGATGCTTGACTTCCTTTTTTTATGTTTAAGACTTCCTTCCATTAAAAAGTTCCATAAACCACTCAGAAATATCTCTAAGGTATTTATATCTTAGGGAACGTTAAAGATAATTTGCAATGAGTAACTACCACTTCCCTGGGGGAAAATCAGTGAGTTTCTTTCTGCTGTTGCTCTGCCTTTTCCTGGTAAACCTTGTAGCACGTAAACTCCAAACGTTAGCATCAGAGTGGACACCGGCGCTGCGCCCCTCACGGGATCCGCCCAACCCTTGCCTTTCTTTTTCATTGTACACGTACGTGGGGATTTTCACGAAATAAACACATCCAAGTAACTAGTGTCTGGGTCCAGAACCCTCTTCCAGCCCCTCCGGTACCAGCCTCCACTCCAGCCTGACTCAGGGATTGTGTCAAGGAAAATACTTGGCGGTTGCCCCTGGAGAATGCCTCACAGGCCGTTTTCCATTTCCTTCTAGAGTTATTCTTTTGATGAACCTCTCAGACTCGGGTGAATGAAAACTGGGAGAAGGAGCATATCGTGTTAACATCCCTGGAGGTCACTTGTGTTTTTATTCTTAGTCTCTGGTCTGAGTCACAGGCTGCATCTGTGAACAGTGAGGACTGTTCCCACAGTTCGGCAGAACTAGCCTCCCTCTGCTGTAAGACCTCAGCCCTCTCCAGCCATCTCTAGCCAAACATCAGGCTTTTTTACCCTCATCTAGGGGTAGGACCTAGAGTATGTGCTTAGCTGACTTCCTGGGGTGCCCGGGACTGGCCCAGACACCAAAGCCATTTGTATTTCTACCCATTATCCAGGACATTGGTCTAGTCCCCCTGGTGTCCTGGACTCTCTGCTCACTGCAGGGGGACCAGAGCTTAGCCCACCCAGCTGGGACCCACACACCCTGCCCAGCTCCCAGTGGCCCCAGGGCAAGAGGCTTTTCTAATCCAGGAAACCAACCACTCAGAGCCTGTGAGCACCATGTGGCTGTCCTCCACGGCCCAGTCTGCAGGACCTCTGGGAAGACTGTGCAAGCCCCGAGCCACCCAGGTCCTTTAAGTCTGCTCTTTGCCTTGCTTGAAGTGGCACCCCCCAGCGATCTCAGCTTCTCTCCCCTGGGTCTGCTGATGGGGGTGCACCACCACCCCCACTTTACAGCCACTGTGGATGGGTGCACAGGGGAGCAGTGATTTAAGCTGTGTGGCTTTTCCAAAATGACTTGGGAGAGAGATCCAGTAAAGCATATATGGACTCACCTCCTTCCTCTGGTTCATTTTATCTCCATATGGAAAAACGTGAGCCCCATCAAAGTGTGCCGCTGCACGTCAGCTGACCCCTCCTCCATGAAACCGTGCTGTGGATCGGAAATGAAACCAGTCTGGGCGTAACAAGAACAGCAGAGCAGCCACCAGGATGTGTGTGGTGCTGCACCCTCATACTCGAGCTGTCTTCCAGTGCCCGGCCAAATGGATCAAGCTGGGAGCTGTTGATACTCTTTGTGCTCCAACAGAACCAGGGACAATTTCAAATGGCACTAGGGGAATGTAACTGGCATGATCCCACTCAGAGATGAAAGGGCAGTGTTTCCATTTGCTGGTGTGGTGTTCTTGGGGTGAGTGCGGTGTTGTGGCTCACAGCTGGGGTGCTCTGTCTATGCTGTCACCAGAGTAGCGCAAGTGAGAAGCACGGAAGTCATCCTTGTGTACGAATTGCCTTTCATCTACACTGGCCCCACAACAAAGATGTGGGGTTTGTTTACGGGCTAGGTTGGAATTTTTACGATCGTTGCTTTTTCTGGAAGGATTCATCCTCTTTTTTTCTTGCTTAGTTCCTGGTGCTCTTGCTGCTGAGTGCAGGGGTCTGTCCTGGGGCATCCAGGCTCCCGGAGCGCCCCTGAGTTGATGCATCATTTTGTTTGATGTGTTTCAATCATGGCGTGGATCTCACCAGATGTTAGCCTCACCCTATTGCTCAATAGTTTAAGAACTATTTTTAGTGCCGTTCTTAGTATTCTTGGGGTGCTGTCCAGGCTTAAGACAGGTGGCATGGCCAGGCTTTTGGATCTGTCTGGCCTCTCAAAAATCTTGTGAGGATGGTGCAGAGGAAAAGAAATCTCGCATTTGTACCATAGATGGCACAAGATGTAAGTGCTCATAAAATAATCTCATGTTTTAGAAAAAGAAAGATTTAGCAACTATTGAGAGCTTTAGCTATAAAGTTTATTTGGGAAGGAAAATCTGGCCTGTTTGGACATACAAGCTGCGCGGCACAGGGAGACTGACCAGTGTGTGGAGAGAGATGCCATCCACCCCGGAGCCTGCTCCTGGTGGCCCTGGTCTGGCCACAGGAAGTGAGGTCTCGTTTCTTTAACTCACAAGGATGGAAGAGTCCAGGCTCCCCGCTGACTCTTCCTAGATGCTGCTGTCTGCCACCCTCAGCTTTGTCTTCCACTCTCGCCCCAGACGTGAGTTGAGCCAGTTGAGGGTCTGCTCTCCCACTGCCAACAGGGCTGGACTCCTGCAGTGGCCATCCTGCCCAGGCCCTCTCCTCTCCGTCCCCTGTGCAGTGTCTTTGGAATCTGATGAAACTGGCGTTGGACCTCACCCTGACTAGCAGCATTTCTTTTTGCTCTAGCTTTCCCTATCTGTCAGATGGGTATAATGCTGCTTGCCGTGTGCATGGATACTCACCACATCTCTGCCCTTCCCACCATCACTGTCGTGGGAGCTTTGTATTTAAGGACTCATACTTCAGGAGCTTTTATCTTGATCATGGCTTGAGCATTAGTGGTAAACGTCAACAAGTGGTCTCTGGAAACAGAGTCCAGTTTTCCTTCCCTACATGACAAGCACCATCAGAGATGGATTTGGACATGGGGTCTCGGGCAGCCTGTGCATGGCAAAGAACGGAGGGGTGGAACGCAGCGTTGGTGGGAGCTGCAATGCTCTTTGCGCCTCTGGAGGGCAGCCCTGCCCGCCCACGTCTCGTGCCTTCCCGGGGTTTGCTGTCTATGACATCTGGTTTGAATGCTTGAGACCAAGTGAACTCCATGGGTCACAGCCCCTGACTGTTTCTTTCCTCTGTTTTTTCAAACATACATTCTTCAGAGGATATAAAATCAACATGTTTCCAGTTTCTAAAACAGTATCCGGGTCTCATTAGGTAGCTTTTGATTACAAAGAGATTTTGAAGCCAGAAATCTACATGATCAGCTCCCTGGCGGTCCCAGTCACTACACAGTCAGCCTGAAACCAGCAGGGCCCTTCCCTCGAGGGTGTCCTCAGACTTCTGTGTAACATTCCTGCCTAGCGGTTGGAAGTGGTTGTCCTTGAATCATGAAACCCGGAATGAACGATTACAGTCGGTGTTGCTTTCAGCCAGCTAGCCTTCCTCGGGAAATGGGATTTAAAAGCACACTCGAGAATATGTCGTCTTCCTGAAAACTGCTGCTTTAGGGGATGTTCTCGGGTCCAGAGCCTCTGACTAGAATTGAGAAAAGGCTTGATAGAAAAGTTGAGACTAGGGTTGCTGGTGTCCACCTTGCTCAGGTAAATGCTACGTGTGAAATGGGACACCACCTCCTCCAGCCTCGATTTGTTTACCTGTAAAACGAGGCATTTGGCCAACCTCATTGCTAAGGCAAGCTGCCTTGAACAAACACTCGAAAAATCTTGATAAAAAACTCAATGAGCTGGGTGTAGTGGCTTAAACATCTATAATCCTAGCACTCAGGGAGGATCTTTTGAGCTGTGGAGTTCAAGACCAGCCTGAGCAAGAGTGAGACCCCGTCTCTACTAAAAATAGGAAAATAACCTGGGTGTTGTGGCAGGTGCCTATAGTCCCAGCTACTCAGGGGGCTGAGGCAAGAGGATCACTTGAGCCCAAGAGTCTGAAGTTGCTGTGAGCGATGATGCCACAGCACTCTACTGAGGGTGACAAAGTGAGACTCTGTCTCAAAAAAAAAAAATGGCCATTTGCTGGATTCCAAGCCCCTAAGGAAACATCATAGGAAAATTATACCATACTCTACCCTGTTTCCACCTATGTTTGTTCTCCAAAACTTCTGTACACACACCTGGAGAAGAATTCCATACAATCTCCTTCCCTGCCCCATGTTAATCCCAAGCCTTGTTCCCCTTCCTCTCTCTTTAAGCTGCAGTTGCTTCTTAGGTGTTGCAGTTGACTGTGGTGATGCGGCATCTGCCATTTGGGGAGAAGGAGGAGAGACGGTCACAGCAGAAAGATCCCCACCTCAGCATGCCTCTATCTGTGCCGGCCTTGCTGGCTGGCTGCCTGTCCCTCAGGACAGGGTGTGGGGTGGGGAGATTGCAGGAAGGAGTCCTAGAATTGCCCAGTTCCTCTTACTGCCTGCAGACTGCTCAGAACACACACCTAAAACTCAGGCAAGCCCTAACTGTGCCCACTTGCACAGTCCCTTGCAAGGCCCCTCACCAATGCTTTAAGCAACCACTGTATGAAACAACCCAAGCATCGGTGGGCTTTGGAACCTGACATTTCATTTGAGTCAAGCTTTGTAAGTCCAAGGAAGAAAACTTGGTTGGGGTCAGCAGGTAGGGGACCGGTCTGGGGACCCAAGAGGTGGACGTGCAGAGTCCCAGGTGGCCTGGACACCTGCCTGGGATTCTTCAGAAGCCATCTTCTCCGTGGGCCGAGGTTCAGAGTTGGACTTTAGTTTCTTATCACCATGTGCCATGCAGCCAGCAGGCTGCCCCTGTCCTGAAGGAAGAACTCCTTTGCCCCGTGAAACACTACTTGTTGGTGTGCTAGCGGAGAGGGGCTGAGCAGGAGCCTGCAGAGAAGAGCGTAGTGGTGGGAACCAGCCCTACCCCTGCCCTGTGGAGCTTCACGGTCTTGTCTTGGTCTGACGCTGTAATCAGGGTTTGTGTAGATAATGGTGGTAGTGCTGGTGTGATTCTTCCTTGACCAAATAAGTCTGGGAAATGCTGAAACTGATCAGGTGGATTAATGCGACGATAAGATGTGTCAGAGCCTTTAGAGCAGTGGTTCTCAACCTTCCTAATGGCATGACCCTTTAATACAGTTCCTGTGGGTCACGACCCACAGGTTGAGAACCACTGCTTTAGAGTGACCCTCCATGGAGCAGATAGAAATTCCCTCCTTTTTCTCGTGCTATTCTGTGAACAGATTTGGCCAAACCCAAGCTGTCCTTGGTACCGAAATGAAATGCACACCCAGCAAATTTGGGTAGTTTATTCTTTTTTTTTTTCTTTTTGAGAAAGCCTCAAGGCTGTCACCCTGGATAGAGTGCTGTGGCATCACAGCTCACAGCAACCTCCAAATCCTGAGCTCAAGGAATTCCTCCAACTCCTGCCTCCACCTCCCAAGTAGCTGGGACTACAGGCGCCCACCACAACACCCGGCCATTTTTTGGTTGCAGCCATCATTGTTGTTTGGTGGGCCCAGGCTGGATTTGAACCCGCCAGCTCAGGTGTACGTGGCTGGCGCCTTAGCTGCTTGAGCCACAGACACCGAGCCGGGTTTATTCTTATGATGCCTTACTTGAGAACCCACAGATGGGGTTTCATCTTTTATCACAACTTCCCTCATATTCCATGACGTTTGATTAATGCCGCCTTTGCTCCACATAGAACATTGACATCACCAATTTCAGCAGCAGCTGGAGTGACGGCCTGGCCTTCTGTGCTCTGCTCCACACCTACCTGCCTGCCCATATTCCCTACCAGGAGCTGAACAGTCAGGAGAAGGTAAGTCAGCCGGTTGTCCTCTGGGAGAAGCAAGGGGAATGCCTGGTTGTTACACCCCACTTGGTAGGGGTTTGTAGACCAGGAACAGAAGTTGGGATATTGATTCCGTGCATAGCTGACTACTGGACGTGTGAGCACACCCTGGAATCCCATCTCAGCAAGTATTTCTCAGTAGACCTTGTTACTTAGAAAAAAGCAGTAATGACCAGTTTACTGTGACCACTAAGAAGTTCCTCTTGATGCTTTCCAGAGAAAGCCCTGACAGACTCTCACCTTCATGGTTCACGACCTTCACAGGTTGGTCTCTGTAGCACATTTCACAGGCTACAGAGACCAGCAAGCACTACCAAAAAAGTTCCTGCTCAAATAAGCTTGGGAAACTATTGATTTTATCACATTTTTAGAGGGCAGTGTGAAAGATCAATAAAATTTTTGGTTGCAGTCGTCATTGATGTTTGGTGGGCCGGGCTGGATTAGAACCCACCAGCTCAGGTGTACATGGCTGGCACCTTAGCCCGTTGAGCCACTTTCCAGGCGAGATCAATAAGATTTTTAATGTAACCCAACATACATTAGATCCACATGACCTTTTAATTAATTATTCTATTATAATCACCTATAAAAAGGGGTTGACAAACTTGTTGTTAAGATCCAAGCAGTAAGTTTTGTGGGTCACTTGGTCTGCCACAACAGCTCAACTCTACCACTGTGCTAAAGTGGAATGTGTGAGTAGACAGGCATGACTGTGTACCAATAAAACAAAGTTTTTATGTTTTGCAAGACAGGCAGTGTTTTCTATGAAGGGGAAGTATGTAATAAACCTTAAGAATAAAGATAATTTTTAAACAGCCAGGCAATCTCAGCCCGGAGTGGCTCATGGGCAATAATTTGCCAACCCCTGACCTGGAATAGTTCACAAAATGTTCCCCAGAGTGTACTTTGGAAAATGCTGGGCTGGACCCTGCGCTGAGCCACCCAGTAATAATTTCTTGCCAAGAATTATTTTGTGCACAATGATAAGGACAGCAGTGAGCAGTAGAGACATTCTGTACCTTCACGAGGTAGACAGAAAATAAGTGGGTAAGCTTTTAACAGGTAGAGTTGTAAATGCACAGTTACCCACCTGCATATCAGTTGTGAAGGAGTCGAGAGAGAAACATGGTGCTGTGTGTTACTGGGATCTCTGTCAGATGAGTGAGACTGGGAGGGTCTTCTTTTTTTTTTTTTTTGTAGAGACAGAGTCTCACTTTATCGCCCTCGGTAGAGTGCTGTGGTGTCACAGTTCACAGCAACCTCCAACTCCTGGGCTTAGGCGATTCTCTTGCCTCAGCCTCCCGAGTAGCTAGGACTACAGGCGCCCGCCACAACGCCCGGCTATTTTTCTGTTTTTGCAGTTCTGCTGAGGTCAGGTTTGAACCCACCACCTTCGGTATATGGGGCCGGTGCCCTACTTGATGAGCCACAGGTGCCGCCCTGAGAGGGTCTTTTAAAAGATCTTTCTGGCTGCTACATGAAAAGATGAACTGAAGGGGGAGCAAGAATGAAGGAGGAGCTCCTGTGAGGAGGCTGTTGCCACAGTCAGCAAGACAACCCAGGCTCCTCAGCTTCTCCTGGAACTGGGCCCTGGGACGCAGAACAGGTCTGAGATACAGCGTCAGCTGGACTCACTGACAGAGCATAGCAGAGGGGAAGAAGGGTGGAGGACAACTCCCAGGAGCCATTTGACAGGGACATTTTCTGAGATGGTGAAGGCATATTGAAAAGTCCTTTCTTGATTCTTCCACATCAGGCTTTTAAAAAAGCCCCAAAATAATCATGGCAATGATAATAACTAAGCAAAATGGTGAAATTCTTTAAGGTGTGAAGCTTGTCCACAGCTCGAACTGGCAGGGAGAGAGTATGTGTGTGTCCCCGCTTATCACCACTCATGATATGTGACAGTAACAGTCTCGGAGGGTGCTAAAATCTGACAGCACTTTCATGTGGGATTTTATTTTGTAATTTGTGAAGCCAGTTAAACAGGATTATTAAAGATTGGAGTGGGGGGAAGCTGTGTTTCACGTCCTGTTAACTCTGAGGTGTCTGTGAAATACGTAGGTGGCAACGTCAGAGTTCAGACATGAGATCAGAGCTGGAGACATGGTCCTGGGAGTCATCGTGAATAGAGCAGCCCTCTCTGATGGGAGCTTCTGAGGTGATGGAAATGTTCTACATCACCCTGCTCAGACGGCAGCCACCAACCATGTGGGCTATTGAGCAATTTAAATGTGGCTGCTGTGCCTGAAGAACTGAATTTTTAATTTTAACTTTACTTGATTTTAGTCTATATAGCCACATGTCGTGAGCAGCAGCCACGTTGGACAGGGCAGGGACAGGTAGCAACTAAAGCCATCAGAATGGAGCAATAGACTCAGGTCCTTTGTCCTCAGGGAGGTGTGGAGAAGGACCAGGAGAGGGTCGGGAAGGACCAGGAGAGGGTCGGGAAGGACCAGGAGAGGG